>CAKMRQ010000021.1:0-18773 GCA_928269145.1 Agriphila tristella | reverse complement strand
TGTGGGGTGCTATCCCACATTTGATATTGATAGAAGTGATAGAAAGATGATAAAAATATGATAATTGATATATGATATTAAATGATAATTGAAACGACCGTTTGATACGAATGCGTGTAATGCACTGATCGATTGCTGGCTGCTTATGAAAATGCTTAGTTAGTAGAAATGCTAAGTTAACAAAATTAAATATAAATTCGATTGCGAAATGTACGTCACCGTACATCTTGCGCCTCTCAACAAAGGGACAGGATGAGGCTATGATACAAATAGATTATGATAGGTACTTAGGTATTAAAATCATGCTTAAGGTTAGATAACTAAGGTTCTTAAATATTTCATTCTAACAATAGTTACTTATGTATTTCAACAATATGCTGTATAATTGTGACATAAATATTTCTAAAATACTTAGATATTTCATTTTAACAATAGTGACTTAAATGATAAGTAAGCTATTAAACTATTAAAGTCAATGTTCAGTGTCCCAGAAATTCACTTTCACTTCACTCTATTTTCACTGCACTAGGTACCTCAAACTTTACTGATCGTGATTTTATAGGTGAGGTAGCTTGATCTACACTTCTAGCACTAATAACACTGACACTAGCTTGATCCGTTGGTAGCGGCGCCTGCGGCACCTGCGCTCCAGCTTCCTCAGAGCTCCCTTTTAGGGCGCTCTTCCTCCGCCACCACAAGTAGACAAGGACAGCAACTACTAGTAGCCATCCAGTAGCTAATACGTAAATAGCTGAGTAATGATGTACGTCATGGATACTTAGATCTTTGTTCTCTTGTTCCTTGATATCATTTATCTGATCTCTTATTTTTGAATATAGTTGCTCATGATCTTCAGCTTGATAGTGATCTAAGTTAGTGATACTGGTATTGATAAGGTTATTTAGTGCAGACTGCGGTATATCCACGTTATCAAATTGTTCCTGAATATTTTTGAAATAATGACTATGTGCATAGATAGTGAATGTATCCCCTTTGAGTAAACATCCTTGTTGTAGGCTTATTAGACCGTTTCCACTTATATCCACAATTTCCATCTCGGATTCACAGAAAATACGTACCCTGCATGTTTGTTGACATGCAAATATCCATGTATTATCTCTATGTAATTTGATCCACCGGTCATTTTTTAATTTTGACACAGTGTCGGAGCATGATAAGGCTTCGTTTAGTAGTTTTATATCGCATATAGATTTTCTAACTGTTAAATCATAGACAGGTTTATCTATTGAGCATAGAAGCTTGTTGCTAGTATGTATGTGCAAACAAGATTGTAAGTCAAACTCTGATAACATAATTGCCATGTCCTTTTTCAGATTAAAGGCAATAAATGGGAAAACTGGCTTTAATTCGTAAAATATCTCGTCCTTTTTTCGAGGAATTGATATGATTTTGTCGAGCTCATACAATTCTCTGCTCACTAAAGGTATGCTGATCTCAATGATAAAATAATTATTGTGAATTCGGGAGTAAACACGTAGAAGTTTATATAAGTCTCTAGTTTTGTTATATTGTATAAATAAGGCATTGATAACTGCATGCTCGGTGATAACATGAATAAAAATAAAAGCAATGTTGTTAGTAAAGAACTAAAAATCGGTTTCTTAGTGCGGCGTGGTTCCTTTAAGTTGGAATTATCTTTAGTTGATTGTCGCGATGCGCAGTCATCGTCATCGTTGATTGGTAATAATGATAGTTTATTTATCGGACGTTTAATGATGTTATTTTGTGTTTTGAGTGACACAACTCTGACTAAACCGTCGCTACCAGGATGGGTGTCTATTACACGGGCAACCGCCCATTTTCCGGGTGGCAGGTTATCCTCCTTAATAACTACCACGTCATCGATTTTGATATTTTTACATACTGTTCTCCATTTTGACCGGCTTTGAAGTTGTTGAAGATATTCTTTTGACCACATCTTCCAAAATTGTTTGTTGATACCTTGTACCATCTGCCATCGTGTTGATAAGTTGACTATATCGGGGTCAGTTTGCGGTCTTGATATAAGTGTGTCTCCGACTAGAAAATGCCCTGGTGTCAAATAAAGATCGTCGGGGTTCTCGGTGAGCGCACAAAGTGGTCTAGAATTCATACAAGCCTCAATTTGATGTAATAATGTTGTGAGCTCTTCATAAGTGAGCTTTTGCTCGCCTAAAGTACGCTTCAAATGAAATTTAAGGCTTTTCACGCCTGCCTCCATAAGTCCTGACGCATTTGGCCACGCAGGGGCATTAAAGTGCCATGTGACGCCTAGCTCACTTAAGTCCTTGATGAAGTCCGTGTCGATGCATGATATGATTTGCTGATATTCCTCTTTTAGCAATCGGGAGGCGCCCACGAAGTTAGTTCCATTATCGCTAAACATGTCCTTGGGGGTCCCACGGCGGGCACTTAATCTTCGGAATGCGGCAAGAAAGGAGGTCGAGCTTAAATCACAGACCAACTCTAGATGCACCGCCTTTGTGGTTAAGCATACAAAAACGGCTACATAACCTTTGCTAGTTCGAACCCCTCTGCCTTTTGCTGATTTGACATTTATGAACCCCGTGAAATCAACCCCTGTTCTAGCAAATGCACGTGCCGGAGTGACCCTTGGTTGTGGCAGGTTAGCCATGATCTGTTGATGTTTTTCTTGGTTTAATTTACAGCATTTAACACAGCGCCTGATTTGCTTTTTAACAGTGCGAACCCCACTTAAAATCCAATATTTTTCTCTAAGATATGATAGTGTCAGCTTGGGTCCGCCGTGTAATGTTGTTTTGTGTGCTTGATCAATGATAAGTTCCGTAAATCGGCTGTGTGATGATAATGTAATAGGATGTTTCGCGCCGTAACTCAAGTTCGCATGTTCAAGGCGGCCGCCGACCCTCAAAATTCCATTCTTGTCTAATATCGGTGATAAGCTTGATAATTTGCTACTGTTTCTATCGTGACCATGTTTCTTTAAATTATTTAAATCATCTTCAAAGTCAATTAGTTGCACTTGTTTAATAATTAAATCAAGAGCGTGTTGTATTTCATTCGGTGATAAGACGGTCTCGTACGCCACCTGTGCCGGATCATGTTGCTTAGCGGCGCGTGCGCGTGTTATGAAACGCGACACCCAGCCCATTGTTTTATTTACCTTAGTAATTGAGCTGTTGTTATTTAATAATTGCATTATGAATGAAGGTGTATTTGATTGTAAGGCTGCGGACACACTGGGCTTCTTTTCTTCAATCGATGGAATTGGATAAGTGATAGGGGTGGTTTCTTCACAGTTGAACTTCAGGAGCCATTCTGGCCCTTGCCACCACAAAGAATGATATGATAATTGCGTCGTGGTCATACCTCTAGAGGCACAGTCAGCGGCGTTTTCCTCTGATTTAACATGACGCCACAATGATGACGGTATGATATTTAAAATCTGTCTGACTCTATTAGCCACAAAAGTCTTCCATTTTGATACATCTCCCTGGAGCCATCCCAAGACCACCATAGAGTCCGTCCATGCGTAAATTTTGATATTCTCGATAGCTAATGAGTCGACAGTTTTCTTCATTAATAATGATAATAATAAAGAACCTAATAATTCCATTCTAGGTAATGATAATTTATTCTTGTGTGGCGCTACCTTTGTTTTGGCTGTTATCAATCTTGATGTGTATTCGCCCTTATTGTTTCTTGTTACAGCGTAAATTGAGCAAGCATAGGCCTTCTCCGAGGCATCGCAAAACCCATGTAGATTAATGATATCGTCTGTATTTCCTAAGTGTCGTGGTATGATAAAATTATTTATGTTTTTCAGATCTTCTCGAAGTTGGAGCCACTCATTCCAAATGTCACTTGGTAATTTGTCGTCCCATGTTAAGTCGGTGAGCCATGTTTTTTGAAATAATAGCTTGGCTTTTATTGTGATAGGACCCAACCAGCCAAGTGGGTCGTATATTTTCGATATGTCTGATAATAATTGTCTCTTTGAATTGTAGTTACGATTTTCTTGATATTCTAATTTGTTTTGAAATGTAAAGGTGTCAGATGACGGATTCCACTGTAGACCAAGCGTTTTACGTGATTCTGAATCTTTAAACTCGAGTGGTGTATTGAGTTTGTGTGCTGGTAGATCTTTTATTAGCTCGGGATCGTTACTGGACCATTTTCTAATGTTTATTCCAGCTCCCTGCAGAACTTCAATTAACTGATGAATTAATTCCTTTAAATGATTTTGATAATTGCTCACACTCATTAAGTCATCCATATACATTTCTGATGTCAATGACGATGCTGCGAGGTTGTAGTGATCGGCGTTATCTGCTGCTATTCTTCTTAGTGTTCTCATGGCCAAGAACGGGGCAGCCTTGGTCCCGTAAGTCACACTGGTCAAATGATATTCTTCTAGCGGCTGTGTAGGTGAATCTCTCCAGATGATAGATTGAAGTGGCTGATCTGAACTTCTGATAAGTATTTGGCGGAACATTTTTTCAATGTCCGCGGTCACGACGTATTTATGCTTTCTCCGCTGAATGATAAGGGTTAGGAGGTCTTTTTGTAAATTAGGGCCACACTCCATCAAATCGTTGAGGCTGTATCCGGTGGATGTTTTTGAGGATGCATTAAATACAACCCTTAAAGCTGTAGTGGTCGAATCTAGTTTTGATACTCCGTGATGTGGCACATAACATCTAGGCGTCGTAAAATCGTATGTATCTTCCGCTTTACGCATGTGACCTAGATCTCGGTACTCTTGCATAAACTGCCTATATTTTTCTAGTAATTGTGTGTTTTTTAACATTTTTCTCTCTTGTTGTAGAAACTGCGCTATTGATTTAGGCTTTGATGTGCCAAGATGTTTTTCGAAGTCTGGTTTCATAGGTAGGGCAACCTCGTACCTACCATCTTCCAAACGTTTCGTAGTTGCTTGATAAAAGTTTTCACAATATTGTTCTTCTGCTGTCAGTGCCGGAATCGATGATTCTTTGATATCTTCTACCTCCCAGAACTTGGAGATGTCTTCGGTATTATTGACGATGACGTGGCAGTGAAACGTCTTCACATTGCCTGATAGAACCCATCCTAGCTTAGTTTGTTGTGCGATCGGAGCCTGCGCTGGGCCCTTTATTAAACCGCTCATAATTATATCGGAATAAACACTGGCATCTAATAATAGATCTATAGGCTTCGATATGTTGTATTCGGGATCGGCCAAGTTGATATGTTGCAGATGAGGCCATACTTGCTTGCTAAATGATGAATTAGGTAAATTATTGATGACTCGCGACATAACTAGTGCTTGCGTAGTAAATTGATAATCGTCGTAAATAGACATGCAGTCTAATGTGACCATGCCTTTACTTTGTTTTGATGCGGAACCAATGCCTGATACTGATGCTGGATACTTAGTACGACGTAATCCCAGCCTTTCTGCTGCGTTCTCTGACACGAGAGTAATTTGAGATCCTTGATCTAGGAGTGCTCTAAGGATGACGTAAGTACCATCGTCGGCTTTAACTTTCAATGATAGGGTTGTGAGTAATATTTCTTCATCTTCATTAGCCACATGATTAACATTATGTTGTTTACTATTGATAGAAGGCGTTGCTGAAATCTTATTACTCAAACTCATGGATGCTGTAGGTGTCGTCATATGCGGAGTCGAGTTCACGGGTCGTGCATTAGGTGATTGACCGACAATTGCATCATGAATTAAAGTATTGTGTTCTGAATTGCACTCCTTGCATCTTTTCGTGGAAATGCATTTGTTGCCGTAATGCTTGAACAAACAGTTTTGGCAAATATTGTGTTTCGCAATTGTCCTCAATTTCGCTTCCGCTGGAAGGTTCATGAACCTTTTGCATTGGAACAAATGATGATCGGAATTATAAGTACATATTGGACACTTATGATTATTGGTAGCGAATGCTTGATAATTTCTATTCTGATATTTAGGCTGATAATGATTATACTTGTTTAGCGCATATTTTGAGGAGTTGTATTGAGGTGGAGGAGTTGTTTTAGGCGCTGATGGTTCTTTTTCTCTCCTACTTATAGGCTCGAGAGCTGTAAATTTACTCTCAAGGAAATTCATGAGCTCGTCCAATGATGGTAAATCGCGTGGTGATTCGCGCGATTCCTTATAATTGCTGTAAGTAGTCGCATCTAGCTTCTTTGATATTAAATGCACCAGGAGAGGGTCCCAAGTTGATGTGTCCACGCCCAAGTTGTGGATGGCGTGGATGCACTCCATAGTAGTATCATGGAGGCGTTTTAACTCGTATGATGACTGCTTATGTATTGAAGCCTGGTTTAAAAATATTTCAACTTGGTTGGTAAAGAGTACTTGGGGGTTGTTGTAACGATGGGTTAATAATTCCCAAGCAGTGTCATAGTTCTCAGCAGAGATATGAAGGTGTTGGACAAGACGCTCTGCTTCTCCTCTCAATTTAGTTTTTAAATGTTGCATTTTTTTGGGCCTTGCTGATAAGTATGTTGTTGTGAATTGTTTCTGTAAACAAATCGAAGAAAGTAGGCCATTGATTATATTTCCCCGAAAAAGTAGGTATCTCTATCTTGGGGGTTGAATGATTCAAATGTACAGTTGAGCTCAACTTGTTGTTTAACTGTCGTTTGACGTAATGATATATTCTTTCCACCTTATTAAATTCATTATTGTACTGCTCATTTTCTCCTCGCAAGATATTGTCAATGCGTAGATGTAATTCGTCAATAACTAACCAGCGACGGTCAATATTTTTCAGTTCGTCTTCGATTTCCCATTTTTCTGATAAATCTAGCTCATCTATGCGATCTGATAATCTATAAAATGCTCGAATATTTGTTCTTTGCTGTGATAATAACTCGTCTACTTCTCCGCAGGGTACGGTTGCTTTATCAATCATTGATACGTTCGGAATTTCAAATGATATCTTGGGCTCCTCACTCGTTCCAGGGGTGGGAGGCTGCAGGGTAGGAGCCTTCGGGGTGGGAGCTGCTGGGGGATACGTGGATATTAATCGCCTCGTAGTCTCATAGTACTCCTTGATACGAATAAAGATGTTCTTGGTGAAGTATTCATGCTGCTTATCTTCGTAGTCTGCGAGAGATTTATCATTGATTTCAAACTCTCTCCACAGGTCATCTAATGCTTGCACCCTCTTTTCAAGGTAGTCCCGCGTCTTACGAGTAGAACTATCTTTGCTAAAATTCACACCGATGCGCTCTATATCAGTGATAAGCTCACTTTGACGTACAAGTAATTTATCCATGATGAGTTGTAGTTGATGAGAAGAACAGGGGGCCTACTCAAATGGCCACTTACTACAATTAACGCTAGTAGAATAGAAAGACAATGTATGGGATTGACATAGGTCACGTGATCAAGCGTCACGAATTTGTTGATTCGTACTCAAATGTACAATGTTTCTATTTGATCAAATAAAACTATGATCTTACCTTAAATTAAACAAATAGTCGTCCATCGGATGCCTGTGACTGTATTACACACATAACATTGCATTATTGTTAATTTAAAACCATAAGTAATCCAAAATCAAGTCAAATCATATTGCATAAAAATATTTCTAAGCGTTTCTCTATACAAAATCCTACGCTTAAACGATATCGACACTAATTTGGTACTCAAAAGTACATTAACATCACAAACGCTTGTTCCATTCTACAAACACAGAATACATAGAACGAAAACACCGATAGTCTCGTGTCATGACTTTGGGTGCATTCTAACAGACTATTCGCTGAGTCATCGATCATTTTTCAGAATCGACTAGCATGGAAAAAATAAAATTCGTCCTAGTTATTTTCAGCCCCTGATTTTTTCAGCACGCATTAATGTGGTGCATTCCGGTAAATCGAGTAAAAGTACATTACAACCGAGAACGGGAAGCTAACGAATTAGACGAAATTAGAAAGTCTAACGATTAAAATGTCGAAAACGAAAATGTTAAACACGGTCAGATAGTCATAATTTAAAAAGTCTAAGTTCAAATGAATTAAAGGACATCAGGCAGAGTCCCATAGAAAAAAACCAAAGAATGTATAACATTTCTGTATTTTCCAAAATGCAGGCATGTAATTAGTAATTCATAGAAAATATTCAGATTTTTACGAAGATTTATGTTTTAAGAGTTATTTATGTTTGAAAGTTTTTTTTTTGGTAATCCCGACACTAAATAGCAACACCACCACGACTACACGTTTCGTTAGCTGCGTTATGCTAGGGCCACACTACCGTAATATGCCAACAATTATGACCATTGATGAACCTTATGCGTATAGGAATAAGGAAAATTATGGCCATAATTATTGGCATATCACGGTAGTGTGCACATATTAACATTAGTGATACAGATTAGCACCACAATGTACGAGTTCTGTGCATATGTCGCACCGCACGTAACAAAACACTTTTAACAGTTGACTGACAGCCGGCAGATATTTTTTTTTAATGCGCAATCACTTGTGCCACAGAACAAATATACCCAGGGGAGACTTGTGCAATCGCTGACAAAGATGTCCGTTTCATTGATATGCTTTTGTTTTTTTCAATAATTAATTAAAGCTAAATGAAGGAGTAAAAAAATAATGTTGCTGCTGTTTTATGATTCTATTAACATAAAGTGTTTATAGATAACAGAACTATGTTTATACACTTTTGGGTCTCATGTGCCTGATGTCCTTTGGTATATGGGGGTTTTCGGGGGTAAACAATTGATCTAGATTGGTTTTATGTTTGGGGAAATGCGCGTTTTTGCGTTTTCATGCGTTTTTCTTTCGACGCAGCATATGGTCTCTAATTTCACCCGCGGCCGGCCAATGTCTGTTTGGTTCAGCGGGTTAGTACGTGGACCACAAGAAACGAGTGTTCAGAGTTCGAATCCCGCTCGGTGACTTACTTGTTTTATGTTCAAGTTTATACATATATTTTTTATTGTTTTTAGACAAGTTTAAAAAAATGTTGTTAATGTTGCTTTCGAGTTTTTATTTTATTGAGACTTATGAAGCAATAGTGCAAAACGAAAATTTACCGATACAAATTTTAAAAAGTTTTTCGGGTACGTTTTCTGACGCCATCTCTCGGATAATGCCATAAAAACTAACTACTACGCCTCGCGGAATTATTATGTATTAACTACATCTTATTCCATAGCTATGTAATGAGAGAAATTGACAATAGATGGCGTTACTCTGTGACAAAACGAGTAATGTAAGGTTGAGATTACGAATATCGAAAAAACATCACATACATTGCTCTGATCCCAAAGTAAGTAGCTAAAGCACTTTTTTATCACCTAAACACCACCATTTACAATAAATACTAATAACCGAGCTTGCTCGGTTCACCCAGGTACTGAGCTCTTATAGCAGGACTTATATTGAACTGCCTTACTTTTTCGTACTATGACCTCAAAGGTTAGTATGAAATCAGGCCTTAAGCAGTCCTGTTTAAGGCCTGCTTTTGAACTAAACGGTTTCTTATTTGCTGTTGGTAAGCCCTCTGATCAAACGGAAAATCTGTGCATATGTCGCACGTAACAAAACGCTTTTGACAGTTGACTGACAGCTGGCAGACATTCTTTGTTTTTAAGTGAGCATGCGACTCTCCGTACCACATGCATAATTCCATTCTAAAACCACCTAGAAGTAATGTACTGATGATATACGTTCTTATTTCTGATATCAATTCGATTGTACCGGCTTCTCGGCAGAATTATGGACAAAAGCATGTGGGCCGGAGAGTCGCATGCTTTGAGGTTATGTTTTTGGTTAAATCGTCGAATTCCAGATCAATCTGAGCCTGTACCGGTGGGTTGATGTATTTGTAGCCGTTACATATTCATTGTTACAGCTACGAACACATTCGTTACTCATGTAACGCGACAGGGACAAAGATATCGCGATCTAAAGTTTTAAAAGCATGCGACTCTCCGGCCCACACGCTTAAGTCTAAAATATTGGTGAAAATAGTATAAGGATTAAAAATAAACAGGTTTTCTTAACAGTTTAATCACGATAAAGCCTCAATATAAAGCCGGCTCCACACTCGCGCCGCAAATCACGGGCGCGGTTCGCGCATGAAAACGGTGCAAAAAATATAGCCCTCCAGACTCGCGCGTGAACCGCGGCCACGAATCACGGCAACCTTAGTTCGGCACACAAGCCTTTTAACACGGACCAAAAACCACCGGACGGGGAACGCCGCGAAGCGCGAACGCGAAGCCGCGAAACCCTCCACACTTCACACTCGCGGTTCTTGGCCTTCACGGGCTTTCGCGGCGCGAGTGTGGAACCGGTATAAGATTTAAATTATTAATTTATTTATATTTCACTAGAAAATAATTAAAGATGATGTTGTTTTAGAACGTGAGCAGCAGTGTTGCAAGTCACATTCGTTATAACCAGTGTGTATACAATACCCAATACAATGAAAGTCTTTATTAGTAAACAACTGTGTATACGATCTATAATACCTCTATCACTGTCATAGCTTAGCTACACAGCTGTTAAAGGGGTGGGTTGCAGTTCCTTATTAGTAAGGCGGATAAGATTTAACACTCGAACATCGTACAAAACAGAGCAGATCTCATAAAATCGTTGTTTAAACATGGCACATACAGAACCGTCTGTACCAGTTTTCAGTTGTCAAAATATCGACAACTAAACCGTTTGGAGCCAAATGAAGCAGTCTGTAATAGCAGCGTCACGTTTGATAAGTGACAGTATATAATACTTGAAATTCGTTCGCATAACGACACCTCAATAGAAAAAAGCGAAAACAATATTTCGAACCATCACACTGTATGGCCCATACATACTTAAAACTGTCACATTACGTGAATTTTGCTTCACGCAAGTTGTAAAGCAATTAATATTAAAAACAAGTTCCGTCACTGAGGATCTAGCTGCATCTAAAACCAATCACTGCAGGTAGTTACAATAAAATCCATGATTAAATTTGTATGAGATTTTTAAGATAGGGTGACAACAATGTACGTATGTTGATGGACAGAAAGGCTATAATCGTTATCTTATACCTTCGAACGAGCAATTTTTGTATTTATTTATTTATTTCTATGATCTCGGAAACGGCCCTAACGATTTCGCTGAAATTTGGTATATGGGGGTTTTCGGGGGTAAACAATCGATCTAGATTAGTCTTATGTTTGGGAAAACGCGTGTTTTCGAGTTTTCATGCGTTTTTCTTCCGACGCAGAATATGGTCGCTAATTTCGTCCGGCCGGCCACTGTCGGCAAGAAACAAGTGTTACGGGTTCGAATCCCGCTCGGTGACTTATTTTTGTTTTTTCAAAAAGTCTAAAAAAGTCTGGAACAGCTGGTAGGAAAATATAGACGATTCAAAAGTACTTAATTATTAAGTTTATTTGAATAAAGCTTATTTGACTTTGACTTCATATGTTCAAGTTTATATATATATTTTTATTTTTATTGTTTTTAAATAAGTTTAAAAAATGTAGTTAATGTTTGAGATGACAATGTAGATTCTAGATTATCACCTAAACACCACAATTTTTGAGTTTTCATGCATTTTTCTTTCCACGCAGAATATGTAGAAAAGCGACATCTTGAAAACCGGTTTATAACCATTCGACCACGGAGGCAGTCAAACCACCAGAAAAAACCTGTCAAGTGCGAGTCAGACTCACGCACGAAGGGTTATACCATAAAACAGCAAAAAAGAACGTTTGTTGTATGGGAGCCCCTCTTAAATATTTATTTATTTTATTCTGTTTTTAGTTTTTGTTGTTATAGCGGCAACAAAAATACATAATCTGTAAAAATTTCAACTGTCTAGCTATTACAGTTCATGAGATACAGCCTGGTGACAGACAGACAGACGGACAGACAGACAGACGGACAGCGGAGTCTTAGTAATGGTTCCCGTTAATACCCTTTGGGTACGGAACCCTAAAAACCACCAGATGGCGCTTTCACCACCATATTACAATAAATAGTAATATCCGAGCAAAGCTCGGTCACCCAGATATTAAATTAATAAATGCTTGGACAATTTCACACAGCGCCATAGTGATGCGCGATTATTACTACTAATTTCAATAATCGAATTAACTACTAATTACTAATTTCAATAATCGAATGTCAGATTAGTAATAAACTAATTTAAATAATCGAATAATTACTACTAATTAGTAATACTTTTGAGAAGTGGCTCTACGAGGCTCAAGAAAAAACGCCGTGGCGCTATAAAATAATATAAAAAATATCTACATTACTAATTAGTAATACATGTTGATGGTCATTCGAATTATTCGAATGATTGATTGATTACCCCAACTATGCAAAGCTTGTAATATGGGTGCTAGACAACTGATATACTACTTATATACTTTTTAAATAGATAATTATTATACATAGTAGCGCCCAGACCCGTCACAGAAATTAATTCTTATTCACATTTAAAAGTGGCGTCGTACAGTCGCCATATTGACTTCAAAAAAATATATAGCCATTGTCACTCGGAATGATGTCAGGATTCTAACGATACCCCAAACATCTAATTCCGTTAAGCTAGTTAGAAGTTATGGTGGAATAAAGAAACTCACATAGGTAACTACAAACATACATGAACCCTGAACACAAAATTATTCAATTTTGGGCAGTCGTGTAAAAACCTAAAAGTAATGTGCACATACGCCACATACAGTCTCAATAAACTTCAATACAATGTCCGCAAAAAATAATACTTCATGGTCACCCTAGCTTATTTACATACTAATTATTATGCTAGAAACCGTTACATAATTATGCTAGAAACCGTTTTATAGTTAGAGCGATGAAATTATATAACGTTAAATTTAGTCACATTGATTTGTTTAGTCTTAAGCCCGCTAAATTCAAAGTTGCACTTAATAGTACCAATTAATTAATGTTTGGCCTCTCATTTTTTATAAGTAAACAAAATTTAGTAAGCAAAATTTAGTTGTTTAAGTAAGTTACAGTGTTATTGTTACTCGATACTTTATTGTCATTACTTAGTAGTGGAAACTGTTTAGGCTAATGTAATTTGATGTATGTTGTAACTATATGTAAAAATTTATGCTGTATGTTTCCCAAGAAATAAAAGAAATAAATAAATAAATAAAATAAATAATTTTTTTTAACCTCGAATTGCATCGTAAGTGCTGCAGTAATTGGTTTCAGATAAAGCTAGATCCTCAGTGACGGAAATTCTTTACGCTTCATTCTAGCGCTATTCGGGTATTTAATGAAAGACTTTCGCCTAAATCTAACAAAGTGGAAAATATTCGAATATCACCGACTTGAGTATTCGAATAGCAAAATAAGCCGAATATTCGAAGTATTCGAATTGCAAGCCCTACTCACAACTCACAAGCCAGAAGGAGTAAGAGTGAGTGAGTAAGCACATACGAGATGACGATCATATTATACTGCCATTTCTTTTCATGGTTAAAATGTTCTTTATGGTGATCAATGACTCAGCGATTAGTCTGTTGGAATGCACCTAATGTCAAATTGTACGTAAGGTACTTTACTTACTACGTGGTGATTATTTCCTCTGTGTTGTGTAATGTGTTTACTACTACTAAACTAATTAATTAGAATAGTATAGTACCTACCTAATTTTCTTTATAATAAACCCTTGCTCAGTCAGCAATCATATGCCATGGATACCTATAATAATAAATAAGATATATTTACTTAGTAAGTAAGTAAGAACTTTATATTACTTACATCAAAATACCACACTTAAGACTTATCGTATGGATTTATCAATCATTACTTACATTTATTTCAGTTCAAGATACCTACAATACTTACGGAATATAATTGGCAAGAAAACATGACTCTCTTTTCTGACCAAAGGATGAAACAAACAAAAAAGTGATCAAGAATGCTGGTGAATAATACTTATTATTACATGGTTCCTATTAAGTATATAATTATAATGTTACGGCTAATACCCAAAGTGCGGATAAAACTAGGTGTAGCCGATAGGCCTATACCCAGCAGTGGGTGTCGTGTGGCTGATATGATGATGATGATTTTTTTAACAGATAATACAAATAACTTTCTTCATACCCCAAACTACACATAGGCTACACATAGTTTTAGCCAGCTATTCGGGCACTTCGGCAAATAAGCCGTAACATTATATACTGACTACTTATTAGATCAAAATACCGCTATGGTTTTTAATAAGTCTTTTATTTACCTAAATTGTTATTAACTCAATCTTATTGAATTTCAGATACATACAATTCAATAGGTATATTGACATTGCAGAATATAATACACAAGTACCTTTTAAATTGGCTAGAAAAGATGTTGTAAAAAGCTAACCCTTGGACGTCGAACGTGCCCGATGGTGCACAGGAAATACGCTGAAGCTATTGAACAAAATTATAGTAATGAATATTTTGCTCCAAGCGACAAACAAGACTATGAAACTTTAGGTATAAAAAGAAGCATGATGGAAAAGTTCTGGCTGTACCTACTTTGTGCTTTAAAATCATATACCTAATTGTATTGGTTTAGATATAATTATAAAATAAAATATTGACTACCTACCTATAACCTTTCATTTTGTGTACTATCTATCACATCTACAAAACAAAAAAAAATTTCAACAATATGTTGTTGTTTTGCATTATCAAAATAATAGGGTAGTTATAAGGTGTTAGATTAAAACAAATTTAAATTTAAATCAAAGAGAACATTTACTTTTTGAACTTAAAAGTATAAAAATAATAATAACAAAGCAACCACATCCTTACTAATAATATTATAAATGAGAAAGTCCGTTTGTTTGTTTTGAGGTGTAACAAACAATTGTTAGAATCATCATGAAATTTTACATAGGTACATGTTGTCAGGGGTACAGAGAAGGACATAGGGTCCTTTCATCCTTAACAAAGTTCCCAAGGGATAGCAAAAAAAGCTTTTCACGCAGACAAAGTACTGAGGCCCATGATTTTGTTAGATAGGTACCATCTTGTATCAGTAGTTGAATCAGTCTTGCTTGGCTTATTGTAACTAGTATATCTTACAAACAGGCCTTCTTCTAAGTGTCACCTGTAAAAAAGTAGGTATTTATTTATTTAAGTTAACATTGTATTAAAACAATTACTATTTTTATTCTATTTTTATTTTTTCACTCATTAAAGAGGTAAATTTATGACTATGTGATTATTATTAGTGAATTAGAATTTATTAGAATTAGCGAATATTAATTACCAAGTAACATTCCTGACATGTCAGGAATTTAAGTCATCTATCAGGAAAACAGGGATAAAAACTGTAGTTGTCAGGGATGTACTCATAACTGTAGCAGTAAAAACTTAATGAAAACACATAATTTTTTAAATCACTTGGTGTGAAAAGATTATTAAATATTAACTAAATTAAGAATGTAGATGTAGATTTACTAAATGCCAAGAAATTTCCTGAAAAGTCAGGGAAAAAGTCAGGAAATCTCATTATTAGATCTGGAAACCATAGCCCCGATGCAACTTAAACATAAAGATTGGGTGTTATTGAAGCCTTATGTCTGTATGTCTGCATTTAACTTCCAAATATGTGTCGGGGGACCACTACTCAACTCAGATCAGACCCACCAAGCCAACCTGCACTGAATTATAGCATGTCAGGATATAGTCTATGGTGGTGAAGTTAACTATATTATGTTATGTATAATATCAAGTTTATATTTAAAAGTGTTAACACTTACCATCACTCGGCCAGCTGCCGAGCTGACCTCTTTTTTGATACATGCTTTATAGCTTTTACTTTTAATTTATTATTTTTTAATTGTTGTTCCTTTTTTATACATGTGTAATAGCATTACTATGTGCTTGACCACATGTGATGTTGCCGTTCTGCTCAACTTCATGGCTTGGAAATATAGAAGGCTATGGTAATAGGTATAGGTACAACATAGAAGTCTTTGACTTATGACATATTTTTCTTATGTTTTATACACTATTTTGTTTGCCATTGTATCAAATTATCAATGCTTTCTCTGTGTTGTGTTTGTGATAAAATACATTAGTACAAAGCTTCGCTCACTCATTACACAGCCCATTAGCTTACCACAGTTTCAGAAATCATAACTATAATTGTCTTTACACTTCTTCTTTATCTTCTTATAATATAGGTAGTGCAAATTCTATTTTGAACGAAAATTCAAGAAGAAATTATCACAACCTGAAACAATAAAAAGTACTTAATTGAAAATTTGAAATCATTACACAGCTCAACTAATCCTTCATTTCCATGCTACATGAAAGATAAATGTTAATTATAAGGGAATCATATTTTATTGTGATTACCGACTAAAGAAAGGGAAACTAATGAAAAAAGATTTTTACATAATTAGGTATTGTACCTACGAGTAACTGGAACTAATTTATACTTACGAAATGACAACCTTCAGGCATTGGCAGTGGGCCGGGTGGGCCGGGTGGGCCGTGCACACCCCAGAACAGCCTGATACCCACCCCAGAAAAATACCAGCTATAATACTTTTCTATTGCCTTTCAAAACTCCAACGCGGCTCTAGTCAAGCACCCTAGGCTTTGCCCCAGAACTAGAGGCCCGGCCCCACTGGAAATAATCTTTAGATACGCCAATGCCTTCAGGCTTTTGTAAAGAAGAATACTCTTCAAAGTACCTACTGCATAATTTATCAATTAATACTAAGTACTTACTGATGATTAGGGGTATAGGGGTTTTAATTCCGAGGCCCCACGCCTTAAGTGGCCTGTTTCAGTGCTTCTTACACAGATCACTATTATGATTTATCTCCTCCATTAGTTTTATTGGCAGAAATCACAGGAAACAAAAAAACCCTTTTCAAAATTGAAAATAAAACACGTGTCGTACGACTTTGTTTCTTTCTACAGGGTATGGACGTTCGCTGCGTTTTAGTACGATTGCTGGCTATCGTCGGCAAATCTACATGTCAAAATAGCCATTTGAGTACCATTTCTTTCTGTCGGAGCCAGCGTAACGTTAAACACAGATCATACAGTACAATACAAGAGGGGCACACTTGGAACAACGCAAACGGTCGAAACAAAAGTAGCGTCATCTCTGAATCTTAACCATCAACTTTCACAACAAAATCTTCAAGTTTGCCAAATAATTTCAACTGGTTATAAAGTAGGTAATTAAAAACAAAATTATATTAAAATATGAAAATGAAAATCGTTTTTGAGTTTGGTCATGGTGCGAATTACAATAATAATGATAAAATTCGACACCCGAATTAATGACCCAGTCCAGTAGCGTAGAGCGGATTACCACACCACCTCCGTTTATTTACATGACATTACTATCAAGGTAATGGTACAGTCAGTGGCACGAATCATGAATATTTTTCGACGGAGTGGGGATAAATTCGCGCATGTGCTCGTGTGAGCGACCAATAGTGCGTGCCCCTCTCCCGCCGCCTACGCCCCTCACCGCAACGCATACCCAGAATACGCGTTCCGCGCAATCCCCACCCAATTTCATGATTCGTGCCACTGACTGTATCTATCAGTATTCCAACTTCAACAATACTCGGTACACGAACAGTCGCGAATGCGCCGCAGTGACGAACGTAATATACCTACGAACTAATTATTGTTTGAAATACAAGTACTTACTTACTATGGTAAATTGCAGATTGTGCTGTTTGTATTATATTTATTATTTTATTACTCCAGAGATGACATGTTTAAATACCCGGAGTCCAAAAAATAAGATTAAGTATACTTTTATTAAAATATTTTTTTTTTACTATAGGTATTGCCTACTAACTACGGCCAGAAGGATTTGAAAATAATTTGTTTCTCTCTTTAATATGTAGGTATTTAGCTTTTTCAGTTTTTTGTTTTTACTGTTAGTTTTGTTAACCTAGGTACCTACCTATTTCATTTTCCCTATAATATTATGGATTCTAAAATATTACGCAGGTTATACGCAATTACAAAACTAGAAAGATACGAAAGTAGGTACTTAGCTGAAATTAAAATACTGTAGACGGGTGTATCGTGCGACAAAAAGGTCTCAATTTAAGGTTGCCACCTGTACTTTATTTCGGGGTTATTGTACTCTCTACTTTATGAGGAAAATAAAGTAGGTACGTGAAAATACTTTATTTCACAAGATTTGTTTAAATATTGCCAAAAGTAATAAAAAGTATGTTTTAAAGGTAAAAATAAATATTACTTTATTTCCATACAACGTACTTTTTACTAGCTTTAGCAATCAATATACTTTATTAGTTCAAAAAAGGTGGCAACCCTAGTTACAATATTAATAGATATTTACCGTGCTACAACATTTATACCGTTGTACGAATACCGAGCCAAATCATAGTTGTTTTTGTATTTTTCTTTGTTTTGATTTGTTCTTTTTCATTAATATTTTCTATTTTGTTATAAATAAAGATATTACAAAAAACTAAAATAAATATATAATAAGAAACAAAAAATACATTTTCAGCTATTATAATTTCGTGTCAGTAGTTCCGCATCGATTTCCAGAGGCGCTAGTGGACTCTTTGAGGTACTCTCTAGTTCTAGTTACTCTGTGATACAAGCGTTTGAAGATTGAATGCGGAGTGACGGGTTGAGTACCAAAATAATATCGCTTTCGCCGAGTCGAAGAAACATGTAGAATATAGAAACGCTTATAACGTTTGCCATTTGAGTAGGCCCCCAGGTAAGTAAGAAAATGGAAAGATCTTACTTGAAACTCGATGATAGGTGAGA
>CAKMRQ010000020.1:0-68511 GCA_928269145.1 Agriphila tristella | reverse complement strand
TTTCGTGTACGTGTTTTCCACCGGGCATGGAAAGCAAAAACATTGTTTCTCTACACAAAAATGTTTCGCGAAACAATGTTTTGTGTAGATGTTTTTGTTGATTATGTAGAGCAAAACATGAGCTATGGACCCGCCTTAACAATATACTACTTTCTCAGCAGCCGATACATTTAGTGGAACAGGGGCCTTACTGTTATATTTCTGAACGCATCCAACGATATGCCAAATCGTTGAACGCATCCTGTCTGACTGACATTAAGTTCTGTCAGATTTACCGCGTGCTGTGAGCATTATATCCGCACCCTGATTATCTAAAAAGAAACTATTTAGCGACCGGTTGCATTTGGCATCCATTGCTACTTTTCTTTGGTATGTTTTTGTTTACCCCAAAGAAAAGTAGCAATGTATTACGTTCATCTGTGAACTGCGACCGGTCGCTAGGCGGTTTCTAATTAGATAATCAGCCCGCCGGTGTCTTTTTACGTACCTACCTAAAATGTCTACCAGTCTGTCGCAACTTCCATACAAAAAGGAATTCTATGAAACAGACACGAATTTTGATGGCGACTATATTTGTCTCACTCTTCCTCATTCTTTCTCGTTCTTTGATGATACGTCATTCATTTGTCAGTCCGAGCAACTATCGGCGGTACATTTCTAATTAAGAAAATTATAACAAATAAAATTATCAATTTGTGTTAATAGTACGCTAGTAATATAATAAGTCAGTGGTTAATGGTCAAGTCGTTGCGAATTTTAAGTGCGTACCTAACCAAATCATAGTGAAGCATATGGGAAATTTGTGGTTTGAAATCGGCGCTAAAGGACGAACCAAATTGTTTTTATGGCCAAATTTCCTTTTGATGAGCTTCGGTGAGTAATTATTAATCAACTTAACATCCGTTTAAACTTTTCGGTAGGTATTTGAATGTAAATAATAATTTTTAGTCAAAATATACTGATGGAAAATAGAGTACCTACATCTATAAATATCGATATCGATGTTTTTAATTTTAGTTGTAATGTAAGAAATGTAAGAAAAATGTATACCATATGTATATACACTTTATAACTTTCCCGTTGCATTGTACAGTCAGCAGCACATGAGGTTATACAAAACTGTCAAAATTCATTTTGAACCTTTGCATTTAAGTATAAAAATGTTTTCATATAATTTTTATTTCAGGTCATTACCATCAGCCGTCGAAATAATTGAAGAAGTACAATGAAGATTTTTTAGAAATAAATACTTTTGTAACGAGTCGTGCTTTAGTCTCGTGTTTGGGTGTGAGTTTCGGTGGAAATTATACACGCATTGTTTAGTAGAATCACTTGCGTTTACTTTAATCACTTTGTTACCACAAAACTCCTTACAGAATAAAAGTTAACACAAATAATACAGAGAGGGAATAATCTAGGTACAAAATCCGCCATTACAATTCTACTAAACTCTTTGGAGGGCGCGCGCGTCGCCGCGGCCGACTGTCAGTTAAACTCCCCGTATCTCCGAGCGATGGCGCCACCAACATTGCGGTAGGAGGTTCCCGCGTTACATCCTCCCCCTCCAAGCTACATGAACGTCCCGTATGTGGCTTGGCCTTAGCAGTATTCCCTTTTGGTGGACGTCCGCGAGGTCGTCGAGACTGAATAGGTGCGGCGTTTTCGCCACGTCTAGTTACAAAAGGAGTTAAGAATGTCGTATGAAACTTTCCTACACTATCACCACTATCCACATGTGACACCTCGAATGTGGTCGGCGAGACCTGCTTCGTAATGCAGTATGGCCCATCCCTTTTGGGCATAAATTTCTTGGTAACGCCCTTACTAGCGTTGCTTAAGGATGAATTTATTACTAATACAAGGTCACCTACTTTGTACTCAGGTGCCGGACGAAGCTTTTCGTCAGCGAACCGTTTAGATTTGTCTTGAGCATATTCTACCCGCTCGCGAATAAGCTTCATTTTGTCAATAAAATTTCTTAAAAAGGGCGTGAATTGAGGGATAAAATTTTCTTTATCTAAGATAGACCTTATATCTGTTTGACTCTCGAAAGGTGTTCTTATCTCCCTACCAAACATCAAGTACGCCGGAGTACAACCAGTGGAAGAACAAATGGCACTATTCATCGCAAACCTGATATGAGGCAAGTACTTAGGCCACGATGTATGCTCGTTCTTGACAAGAATCGACAGCTGAGTTTTCATATCTCTATTTTTGCGTTCAACAGGGTTAGCCTGTGGATGATACAAAGGGGTGAGATTCTGTTTGATTCCAAGCACGAACATACATTGTTGCATAGCTGCAGCAACCCATTGAACACCGTTATCGGAAATGACACGGCGAGGAAAACCATACCTGAGAAAATATTCATCGATCAGGATTTGTGCACACGTTTCAGCAGATGCATCGAGGAGAGGGTAAAGCTCTACCCATCGGGTAGCAGCATCTTCTACCACAAGGACCCAGGTCTCTCCTTTGTCACCTTTTGGCAGAGGGCCGAATAAATCAATTGATAGAACCTCACCTCGCTGCTGCAAGACAGGCGTTTGCAAAAGACCAGCCGGTTTCTGATTCGAGATCTTATATTTCTGGCATTCAGCACAATTCTTCAGGTATTCAGTTACTAATTTACGCATACCTGTAAAATAGTATCGATTTCTGATACGAGCTAACGTCCTTTCGATGCCTTGATGGCCCGCAGTGGGGACGTCGTGAAATTCTTTAAGAATTTTATTTACCATGGATGCTGGGACTACCAGCTGAGGATCATCAGAGTCTGAGTCAGGATCTAAACGAAAGAGTACTCCTTGCGACATGATATATCCGCGTTCCAGCCATCGGTTAGCAGCTAACAGGTCAGTATCTTCTAAATCTTTAATAACCTTTTCTGTTTCAGGATCCTGCAGCTGAGCTTCGCGGAGGCTGGTTGGACTATAGCGGGGTAAGTCGACTGTCATAGAACATATTTCACACTTACCATCAAGGCACTCATCGCAGCTGGGGCGACTCAACATGTCTGCTAGAACGTTTAGCTTGCCTGGAGTATACTCGTATCTGATGTCAAACGCTTGTAACTTCATTGCCCAACGAATCAGGCGTCCATTTGGAGACTTATGAGTGAGAAGCCAACGCAGGGGTTGGTGATCACTCTTGACTATAATAGTATGACCTTCCACATACCCTCTGAACTTTTCAACCGCCCAGATCACCGCTAAAGCTTCCCGCTCAGTGGTCGTGTAGTTCCTTTCAGCTGACGTTAGTAGTCTGCTTGCGTACACGATGGGTCTTTCATCGTATGCTTCACCTTGCATAAGTACTGCACCCAAAGCATAACTACTTGCGTCTGTTCGGATTACAAAAGGTTTACTATAATCAGCTTGAATAAGTACAGGTGCAGTCGTCAGTTTCTGCTTAAGGTTATTGAAAGAGTCACGCTGCTCATCAGTCCAAGTCCATGCAATATCTTTACGAGTGAGTTTGGTCAAGGGTTGAGCAATTTGAGCAAAATTTGGTATAAACTTACGGAACCAGGAGCACGTTTGTATAAATGACTTCAGGCTTTTCACGTTGGTGGGCTCCTTCATCTGCATAATGGCTTCGAGCTTCGAAGGATCTGCTTTAATACCATCTGGAGCGACCACGTGACCAAGGTAAGTGACACTCTCACGAGCGAATGAGCATTTTTCTCTATTGGCCCGTAGACCGAACAACCGAAGTCTATCGAATACTCTCTGCAGATCTTCCAGGTGTTTCTCAAAAGATTCAGATATTATGCAGAGGTCATCCAGGTAGCAAAGTAATGTAACGTCTTTGAGGGTATTACCTGAGCGAAACCGGTCCATCAAACGTTGAAACGTTGCCGGTGCATTTTTCAAGCCGAACGGCATCCGCGTGAACCTGTATGTCCCTGTGTGCGTGACAAAAGCCGTTTTATCACGATCTTCTGGCGCAACACTCACCTGCCAGTATCCAGATTTCAAGTCTATTGTAGACATAAAGCAGTTTTGCTTCGTTCCTTGAAGAAGCTCGTCAATAACGGGAATGGGATACGAATCAGTTTTGGTCACACTATTCAGTTTGCGGTAGTCGACACAAAATCTAACACCATTACCTTTTTTAGGAACTAAAACGGCGGGAGCAGTCCAGGCTGACTCGCATTCTTCTATAACCCCTTCGCTTAGCATCTTGTCAAGCTCCTGTCTCATTATCTCCTTCTTAGCTGGAGTAAGACGATAGGGTGGAGAAGATACCGGTGGATGGTTAGGTTACCTGTGTTGATGTGATGCTCTGCAAAGGTGGTTGGAGCTCCCCCTGATTTAAAGATGTCCTCATTAGAAAACAGCAGACCTGCCAGTTTATTACGTTGAGAAGACTGCAACATGATACCTTCGTCACTGCGGAGTATGTCGGCTGATGAACAGGTGACTAGATTACTCGGCGGCTCGAACTCGATAGGAAACCGTGTATGTTCCTCAGAGAAATGCCACTTGGCAGTTGCAAAATCCATCGAAATACCGGCCTTGACTAGAAAATCAATGCCTAGTAAGGTATCATTACCGGATGCATCTGGCAACACAACAAACTCAAGTGACACGGTCTTATGTTTTACAACAACTTCCAGTGTTGTTGTGAGCAGCTTCATATCTCTCACAGATCCATCTGCTAACCTAATGGACATAAAAGATTCTAAAAATGTTTGATTATGTTTTTTTAATAACTCATACAACGTGCAACCTACTACAGACCGTTTCGCAGCTGTATCTATCAGAGCCCTTCCCTTTATGCCCAAGATAGTTACACCCAAAATAGGTCGCTGTTGTTGTACCTCTGGATTTGAGGATGAGTGCAAATCTGCAGACGCAAAATCAAAATCTAACGAAGAAGAAACCTTGATTGAATTAATACTAGGATTCGGCGTAATCAGACTGTCAATAGGCGCAGAAACGCTATCGTGAACGTCCGAAAAGGTTGCCCTAACATCACGCGAAACATCCTTATTTTCTGTCAAATTAGTATTAAATTCACTCCCCCTTAAGTTAGCATCGTCCACAAAAATGTTTGCAAAAGTGTCACATGTGGACCGTGAACACTCATCCGAAATCAAATTACTACGTTCCGTTGGTGGTACTGCTGAGGTCATGCACATTTTATACGGTTGAGGCCCTACCAGCTTAACGCACATATCACTACTAAGTTCTGGTCCTGCCATCTTAACGCACATATCACATTTATTATGTAGTGGCCCTACCGGCTTAACACACATATCAAAATTATTTAGTGGCCCTACCGGCTTAACACACATATCATAGAAATCTGTAGGTAAAACATTCATAAATTGACCAGGCAAAAACACAGAGTTTGCTTGTAAATTGTGAAGTTTGCGAACATAAAACAATTCAGGAATAACCGATTTAAACATTGATAAGTTATAATCTGATTTCGTTTCATTACTGTTTTTGTTGAGTTTACGATCAATATCTGGTAACACAATAGATTTTAAAGGGCACGAAATCTGATTATTCATATTAGTAGCGCCATCATTATCTATGGGAAAATTACATGGATTGTCGTCAACACAAACAGCTGAGCAGGGTGCGGTGGTCGAGGTCATTGAACTTGACTCGACGTTATAAATTGGTCCAATAACTATCGCGGAAAACTGCAAATGGCATTTAGGACAATTCGATCTAATTACGCCTTTCTCACCACACCCATAACAATAAATATGATTAAAATTATTATTATTACTCTCGTCGCTAATACTACTGTTATCATTACTTTTATTTTTAAGTTTAGCACAATTGTCTTTAGAATGATTCGGCTTTTTACAATAAGAACAGAACATACGTTTTTTCTTGTTGGGATCCACCACACTCGCGCCAGCTAGGGTCGGCGGCGGAGGCGGCGGGCGCGGCGCGATTGGAGTCGGGCGGCGCGTGGGGCCGGCGGCTGGCGGCTTCCCTGCTGCGCTTGAGCGTGATACTTCTGTTACCTCTAGTGCGTCCTCGATAGAATGAGCTTTCCTGAGAAGCTCGTCAAAGGACTGAAACTCTTCACGACGAAGGCGTTCCCGGATGCGATGATGTAGTAGACCGTACACCATATCCAGTCGTGCTTTTTCTGTGAGGTCGTCAACAGGAAGTCGGGCGAGTATTGCTCGAGCTCGCGCCACAAACTTATCAGTTTTCTCGTTGATATCTTGTTCATTGGAAAATAAGTCGCGGTATAATCTGTGAGGCGGTCGACGGTCTCCGAAGGCCCGTCGAAGTCGATCTAGGGCTTCCGCCCAGGATGTCGTCGTACCTTTGACTCCTTGCCACCAGGTAGCGGCAGAATGAGTTAGTAAAATAGAAAATCCTCTTATCGCATTCTCGTCGGTCACTCGGCAGCAATCCTTGTAGGCCTCCACTGCGTCAATAAATCCTTCTAAACTTTCCTCGGCGCTGCCGCTGTAAGTGGCTTGGCATTTTGAAAAATTGCCGGTCACGACAGGGGCGGGGGCGGTGACGGTCACGTTGACCGGCTCGCCTGAAACCGGGGTCGAAGAACGAACTTCCTGCAGTAGCCGCTGGAACATGTCCGTGTTCGATTGCTGGATTGTTTGCAGCAACATGGACAGGTTATCCATTGACATCGTCACATTCCCAGGGCGATCACCATCATCACGATCAGAATGGTGTTCTGCGTCGGCGTTTTCCTGTGAAGCCGGCGCTCGCTGTTGGCTATGTGTACGCGACGTGCGACCGGAACGAGTCATTGTGTACGTAGGTATTGTAAACACGTAAGGCGCTCGAAAAAGGTAAAAATGTTCACAAAACTGTTAAAGTAATGCACAGTTGACGCTGTTTTATTCTTTTCAAGTTTTCACAACACGTGCTTTTCACTTTTTCACACACGGAAGGGCGCCATGTAACGAGTCGTGCTTTAGTCTCGTGTTTGGGTGTGAGTTTCGGTGGAAATTATACACGCATTGTTTAGTAGAATCACTTGCGTTTACTTTAATCACTTTGTTACCACAAAACTCCTTACAGAATAAAAGTTAACACAAATAATACAGAGAGGGAATAATCCCAACTCGTGGAAAGAATGTTTAATGACAAACCGTTGCCTAGCAACCAATGACAGGCATGTATTCAAAACCTTTTTTGATACAAACTAGTTTAAATAAAATACAAATTACTTATTGTAAAACAAATACACAGAGGAAATAATCACTACGTTTTAAACAAATAGACAGTCATATTAAATGCATAAGTACCTACTGAATACAGCGAAATAAAACAAGAAAGTGGTCACACTTAATGTCAATATCGGTGTGATCAAGGGTCATTTTATTTACCGTTACCTACTCACACTATAGAACTCTTTTCTAAGTGTGATGAAAAAGAGATCTATAGTGTGACTAGCACTGACTAACAGTCAGTAAAATGATCCATGGTCAAAATGATGATGAATCAAAATTAAACTGTACACTTGGTTTTCATGACATGGGTTGGTCATGAAAAAAATGTGTACAGATTCATTTTGATTCATCAATTTCACTAGATAAGACTTCATTTGGAAGGATAATACAAATCCAGGAAATGTTATTACCGCCTGCTCGTAATGCATGAATAAGGGTATCAATTAAAAGAAATTACGAGTTTTTAAATATTTTTTGTTTTAATACAAGAAAATAGAGGTTGTGTGAATTAATCTAGTAGTATGTGTAACAAAAACAATCATTACTAAACATTTATAGTGTTATGTGCTCTAATTATGTCATTAAAATATTTTTGAGATGTTTTTATCAAATCAAAGTTATGATAACCCTAATACGGTTTGTTGATAAACATTCTTTCCACGAGTTGGCTGGAGTATAGGTACAAAATCCGCCATTACAATTCTACTAAACTCTTTGGAGGGCGCGCGCGTCGCCGCGGCCGACTGTCAGTTAAACTCCCCGTATCTCCGAGCGATGGCGCCACCAACATTGCGGTAGGAGGTTCCCGCGTTACACTTTTAATTTTTAATTTCTTTATTTCAAATATTAAACTGAACACATGCTCTGTTTTTTAAAGTACTGCCCAACGGTAAAATGCTTCATAATTAATTCTAACATACTTATGTGCCTCAGTACTAGTTAAAAAACGGAGCATTGTGCCATGTTAGTGGAAATTTTAAAATTGTTCTTAAGTAAGCGCAGTTCAATGCATTTATCGATATCGATAAAAAATTTAATACTAGGTCGCCATCTCTATCTTTTTTCCTGTAGGTTTCATAGATTTTTTTTGCTCTATGAAGTCCCGTCTCTTCTTACGTAGTTATTGCTTTCTCTGTGATGTCTACTTGCAATAAATAATATGTGCTAAATGAATAGTTTGATTAAGCTACAAGATCCTACGCCCCAAACCAGAATATTGGCGACGATCGAACCTACGCAGGAAAATGCCAGACGACGAAAACAAAGGGGCCACTGGCGGCAGGCCCATCTTTCCCACTGGGCACTCTGGGCACTTGCCCAGGGCCCCGCGATCGATAGGGGCCCCTTGTTTCTTGCCAGATCGCTTAATGATAACGGATGCTTATTATATTACGAAAAAAAAAAAAAAAATTAAAAAAATATTAAAAACACGACTGCCCAAGTCAAAACGAACTAAAAAGTTAAACAACAAGTGTCATTGCAGTCGGGGGACCTTATCATGGAACAATTTTAGATCAAAGAGGTCCCCCGACTGCAATGACACTTGTTGTTTAACTTTTTAGTTCGTTTTGACTTGGGCAGTCGTGTTTTTAATATTTTTTTAATTTATTTATTTTTATTTCACACATTTTAGTGACATATTATATAGTTTTGGAATGTGCTCATCAAGGCCTTTCATTTGATGCCCATATTGTAATAATAGAAGAAAAAAAAATTTTTTCACATTTGAAAATGGCGTCGTACAGTCGCCATATTGATTTTTTCTAAAAAAAATATAGCCAGTGTCACTCGGAATGTTGTAAGGGTTCTAACGATACCCTATTTATCCAAATCAGTTCAGGCATTTAGAAGTTATGGTGGAATAAAGAAACTCACATACCCACAAACATACATGAACCCTGAACACATAACACTCTCTTTTTGCTTTGGGCAGTCGTGTAAAAAATCTTTTTCAAACCACATAGATTTTTAACCACTAACTTTTAATTCTAAAATAGTTACTTTTATGGATTATACAATAATTGTTCTTATCAATATTACAAGATTAGTGAATAAAACCGATTAAGTATAAAAATCGCGCTGCGCGGCCGTTTTTCTTTAATTTAGACAGGCATAATTACGAGATTATTTGATGAAACTGACTAAAAAACGCGCTGCGCGGCCGTTTTTTTCACTAATGACAGGTAATATTACAAGATTAGTGAATAAAACTGACTAATAATCGCGCTTCGCGGCCGATTTTTGCTATTCCTAAATAAGATTTTTTCTAAAAAATCTGTCATTTTGTGCCTCATATACAGGCATCCTCTCCTACTTTGATGGTAACCCAAGTCAAGGTCATAGGGGCCCCATTATCCTAATGTGCCCAAGGCCTCAAATAGGTTAAAGACGGCCTTGACTGGCGGCGGCCTCACAGCACCGACAAGCTTACCGGCTCACTTCATCGAGTTTTATAATGCAAAGAACAAATTCAAGCGTTGGGTTCAGAGATTTGAAAGTGCTCTTTCGATTTACGGAGTGACTAACGCCGCTACGAAGAATGCTTACTTCTTACATTACATAGGTGCGGATTTGTACGAAACGCTTTGTGACTTGATTTCGCCTAACAAACCTGAGCAGTCTACCTATGAAACGAATGTTTCAACACTGGAAACGCACCTGGATCCAACTCCCCTCGAGATTGCAGAATATTTTAAATTTCATCATAGGCACCAAATGGAGGGTGAATCTGTAAAGGACTACATGGCTATACTGAGGAAGATGGCTACAACGTGCAATTTCGGATCATTTTTGACCATGGCTTTAAGGAACCAATTAGTTTGTGGAAT
Organism: Agriphila tristella; assembly: GCA_928269145.1. Classification (NCBI taxonomy): domain Eukaryota; kingdom Metazoa; phylum Arthropoda; class Insecta; order Lepidoptera; family Crambidae; genus Agriphila; species Agriphila tristella. The sequence goes on along the minus strand of CAKMRQ010000020.1, from coordinate 58,500 downwards.
AAGATCTCAAAGAATAAAAGACAGATTATTGGAAGTGCGTGGCCTAACATTAGAAAAAGCACTAGAAATTGCAGCAGGTATGGAAAGTGCACTGGCGGAAGGCGTTCACACTAAAGAAATACAGGCCATACAAACTACTTTAAAGAAGAAAACTATGCCAGTGAAGTCATATAACCCAGGACAAAGGCCGATTGAATGCTATCGGTGTGGCGGAGAACACTATGCCAATAAGTGCGGGATGAGGAACGTCACATGTAATTTTTGCCGAAAAACAGGTCATATCAAACGTATGTGCCTAAGAATGAAGAAAGTGAACGCTGTGGAAACAGGGGAGGGTTCAGATGAGAACAATGAAGAGGTAGTCTATGTAAACAACTGCGGCATAGGTTCTACAGGGAAATTTTGGATCAAGGCAAATATCAATGACGCAGAGGTACAAATGGAATTTGATAGTGGCTCGGCGGTGTCAATTGTTAATGAAAAAGATTTTAAAAGAATCACTACATACAAAAACATAATAGTGCTAACTAAAGTAAAATTATGTACTTATTCTAACCAATTCTTAAATGTTTTAGGTGTCGCCGATGTCACAGCAAACATTGGCCAGGAAACCCAGAGAGTAAAGTTATATGTAATATTTGGGCATCAGCATCCCCTCCTGGGGAGGGAGTGGATTAACAAATTTGACTGTTTTAAGAACTTCAGGGATACTTTGACACATGTAAACCAGGTGTCTTCAGGTAATGTTCCACACTTACATACACTTTTCGCGAAGTACAGCGCCTTGTTTGATGGCAAAAATGTTGGGGAAGTAAAAGGGGAACCCGTTGCTTTGCATGTTAAACCTGATGCCAAACCAGTATTTTTTCGTGCTAGACCAGTACCTTTTGCACTTAAAGAACGCGTAGAACAGGAGATTGACAATTTAGTACGAGATGGAGTTTTAGTTAAAGTTGACTATAGTGAATGGGCAACTCCCATTGTACCCGTGGTAAAGCCTTGCGGAAAAATAAGAATTTGTGGTGACTACAAAATATCATTGAATCAAAACTTAATGGTTGATGAACACCCCTTGCCTACTTCAGAAGAGTTGTTCAATGGCTTAGCAGGTGGTGACAAATATTCAAAAATTGACTTGCGTAATGCCTACCTAAATTGGAAAGTAAGAGATGAGGATCAGAATTTGCTAACTCTGAATACACATAAAGGACTATATAAATGTACTCGTTTAATGTTTGGACTTAACTGCGCTCCTGCGAAGTGGCAGAGAAAAATTGAAAGCATACTAAGAGGAATACCAGGGGTACATTGCTTTATTGATGATATCCGGGTTACTGCTCCGAATGATGCCGAACATATTATTAGATTAGATCAGGTTTTTGCTAGGCTGTCTGAATATGGCTTAAAAATTAACTTACAAAAATCCGAATTCATGAAAGACCAGATTGAGTACTGTGGGTACAAAATAAGTAGAGAGGGCATACATAAAGTTGATAGTAAAGTAAAAGCGGTTGTAGAGGCTCTTTTTTCTCCTTCAAAAGCCTTGCCACATCTGTCAGCTGCACGCATGCAACATTACGCAATTTTTCTACAGGGTTTTCAGTATGACATCAAATACAAAACCTCCAAAGACAATGCAAATGCAGATGCATTCTCACGTCTACCGATTGCAGAAGAATCAACTTCAGTAGAAGAGTCAGATGTATTTTTAATTGCAATGATTGGGGTCCTGCCAGTCACTGTAAAAGATATTGCTGCTGCAACGGAAGATGATGAGTCATTGAAGCCATTAATTACAGGAATATTAAATGGAAAGAAAGTTGCCCACAATGATAGATTTGGAATAGACCAGACGGAATTTTCAATGCTTGAAAACTGTCTAATGAGAGGATCACGGGTCGTTGTACCTACTTGTCTGAGAAGTACTATTTTAAAAGATTTACATTCTTGCCATTTTGGTATGAACCGAATGCTTGCTTTAGCACGAAGCTACTGTTGGTGGCCAGGTATTGATAAAGATATAAAAGATTTAGCAAAAAATTGTTTAGAATGTGCTCTACATCTTAACTCGCCACCATCAGTAGCTCAAAAACATACATGGGAATACCCATCCAAACCTTTTGAAAGAGTTCATATAGATTTTGCGGGAAAATTTCAAAATGTGTATTTCCTGCTCTTAATTGATGCATTTACAAAGTGGCCTGAAATTCACATTTTAAACAGAATTGACACTGACTCTACTATTGAAGTTTTAGACAAAGTGTTCACTACGTTTGGCTATCCACAAATTCTGAATAGTGATAATGGAGCACAATTTGTTAACCCTAAATTTGCAGAATATTTAAAAAGAAATGGCATCACACATACACGTTCAGCCCCATACAATCCTGCTACAAATGGACAGGTAGAGAGATATGTCCAAACATTCAAAAATAAATTACGTTGCTTACAAACAAACAAATCTAATTTACAGACAAAATTAAATGAGATACTATTTCAATATCGTATCACTCCTCACCCTGCTACTGGTCAATCTCCTGCGGAAATGGTTTTTACCTACCAACCAAAATCGCGATTCTCTTTACTATGTCCTACCAAAGGTAAAGAACAAAACGATTCAAATGATGACGCTGTACTGCCGCGAGGGGCTGTGAGGGTGACACGCGTGCGGAAATTACTGCCTGGTGAAAGAGTGGTTGCTCGAAATTATTCTGGGGAGGAAAAATGGAAGTTAGGTAAGGTTGAAAGAGTACTTGGCACATTGCATTATTTAATAAGATTGGATAATGGGTTGCTGTGGCGTCGACACATCGATCAACTGCGTAGTGTTGGAAATAATACCCCTGTTTTAAACCACGACTTAAACTATGACTTGGACAATGAGCTGCAAAATCTAAGCCCTGATTCAATACCAATGATACCTTCTTCTCCTCCAAGTGGTTCATCTGCATTAATGGTACCCTCTTCTCCTCCAAGTTGTTCAGCTGTGCCACTGGATGAGACAGGAGGAAGTTCACAAACAATACCCAAAAATATTGTAACACCAACTCCACTTGTATCTGAACCTTCTGTTTCACATGTACCTAACAATGATTCCCTTACACCTATACTACGTAGGAGTAAGAGAATACCGAAACCAGTTGTGCGACTTAATTTGTAATTTAGATTTATTGATAACATTTCAGCGTTTCTATGCTAGATTTAGTTTTAGTTTTTAATCAACACTCTGTGTTGACTTGCAGGATTATATCCACGTCATTATTATATTCCTATTTAAGTAGACTTTTAAGAACATTTGAATTACTTTTTCTAGTGAGGGAGGAAACTGTTATATTTCTGAACGCATCCAACGATATGCCAAATCGTTGAACGCATCCTGTCTCACTGACATTAAGTTCTGTCAGATTTACCGCGTGCTGTGAGCATTATATCCGGTGTCTTTTTACGTACCTAGAATGTCTACTTGCAATAAATAATATGTGCTAAATGAATAGTTTGATTAAGCTACAAGATCCTACGCCCCAAACCAGAATACTTACTATGAGCTCTTATAGCAGGACTTATACTGAATGGCATTACTTTTTCGTACCATGACCTCGATTTAGCAGGCCTGCGGAGGGCCTGCTTTAATACACGCTCTTAAACCGTTCACCATTTTTTATGTATGGACGAAGCGTACCACGACGCACGGTTTGACAGTTTGGGAGCTGTTTTATAGCGTCTGTAATGTCAAATAAAGCAATTCATAAAAAGTTCCTACGTGATCAGCTTTTTCAAAATTGTTTAGTGTATTTAGATAAGTTTGGTGTGAGAATTTTAAGATTTATGAATTTCTTTTAATGTTTATTATTTAACAGTGAATTATGTAACTTGATAAAGGCCCCGCGACGACTTCCTTGTTGTTGAATATCACTAAAATAAAAAGAAATGATGAGAGACCCCATAAATAAGTACATAAATTGCATTACCTACATTTTATGTTATTATGAATAATAATAATCAAATAAAGAAGAAAATGATTTATTTTATATCGATGTCATTAACAAACTAATGGTGTGAAATGATATTGAAAATAAAAAAAACTGAAATAATATAACTTTAATTTGTTTTATTGACTTGCGACATTTTATTAGAGCACGCACCTAGTAAATCGCACTTAAAAATAAATATGAAGTTGTGATACTTTATTTGCAATGTTCTCATTAAAAAAAACTAATAAGTGACCGTTATTTTATTTTTCATCAATTTAGAACGTCGCGGCAGACATTGAAATGTATGTAAACTAGAATGGACAGATATACGGCACAAATTGTCGCAGCGATTGCAAAGATGGCGGCTACGCATGGACAGTGCGAGCGTGAGTTGTCAAAGAAAAAGTAGCATGCACACAGATGCGACACATTCTTCATAATGATTAGGATATACCTACTTGTTTAATAATATTGCATAAAATTATAGTAAGAACGCAATTTAATTAGGTAATAGGTACATGTTAATACTTACTCGAAAAATAAAAAAGGAGGATGGGCATTGAGTATCCGCACTCATAACAATCATTTGGTGTCGTCGAATAGATTTTTTATTAGGATAATATAAGGTACTATATGGAAGGAAACATGGAAAAATATTTTTAGTAATAATAATAATGATTAGGATATACCTACTTGTTTAATAAAATTGCATAAAATTATAGTAAGAACGCAATTTAATTAGGTGATTGGTACATGTGAATACTTACTCGAAAAAGGAGGATGGGCATTTAGTACCCGTATTTGATGTCGTCGAATAGATCTTTTTATTATTAAAAATATTTCTATGGCAACATGGAAAAATATTTACTAACCCAGATCCTTGTCCGGAAACCGCGGAAAGCTCACAAAGTGCTAGTTCTAGTTGATATCATAATAATTGCATATACGATATTATTATAAAAAAATTGCAAATACGATTTTACATAAACTCTGCTTTATCTGCTGCTTATAATAATTACTCTGTCATAGCATTAAAGAAATAAACGAATTGAAATAAAAATCTATAATTGCAATTAAATCTTATAAAATTGAAATTAAAAAGGGAAGATAAGGCACTAGCTAGCGTCTAGAAAATGCGTCCTCAAAATTAAAGCGTTGAATAAACGTACTAATGAATTCTATAATTCAAAAACACATTGAAACGTACTGGGGATCGAACCGGCCGGCACAGCGCCTATCCAAATGGTAGTCAACGGCATTAGTAAAGTAAAGTAAGCATTTATTTGGCGTTTTCAATACAATACAGATCTTAAAAATTAGAATTAGACGACCGAAAGGTCTGACCAGGCTCAGCTTGCGTTGTGAAGTCTATTCCACAACGCTGGTTTTCAGCTGGACCCATAAATATATTAAAAATATAAAATATATGTTAAGAGAAAACACATTAACCACTATACCATCGACGATGCCAAAACTGATGTAGGTATAATACAGACTAAAATAGTCAAAACAAAAAATGTAACAAAAACATATTGTGTTGATTTTTTTTTTCTATAAACTACCGAGTCAGATTTTGATGCCGCTTTGCATAAGGGAGTAGTTGAGGTATCCCTAAATAAAACACCTACAGTGTCGCTATTGGTTCATGGACCACTTCCTATACAAATTTTCCCACTCTCCTTTCTGATAGACAATTACTCTATTGAGCACTTTTACGCGCGTTTTTTTTTTCTAGATAGATATTCGTGCTAAGGGTAATGTAGGTACACATTTGAACTCACTATTTGCCTTGCCACTCGAGCGGGATGAGTAATTGCGGCAATGGAGCACAGTTGTTCTGTGCACGGATGTGCCTCGACAACAAAATACAGTAGGGATTTAAGATTAATAATCACTTTTAATTAATTTTTCTTTTTTGACATGCCCCTGGACGTATTTTTCGCCTGATAGCGTAAGTTAAGTACCTACACTGTGGCGGCGCGCGGCGGTGTTGTCCTACATCATAGGCAGTTCTTAACGGAATATAATAATATACTAATATTGTAAAACTGTGCTATTAGTTCACCTATCCTAGTTTAGTACCTACGTATACAATCTGTATAGTTCACTTTTCATAATCTATGATTTTCATACAAAATGTCGGCTCAGTAGAAATAATGTATAAAAATTAGTTTTGGTTGGTTTATGTTGATGTTTTGTTTACTTACCGATGATAAGTCACTCCACTATTTTTTTGCTTCGTAGTGCCACGATTTTTGCACGTCTTCAACACACAGGTCGGCATTTTTATCGGCACAATTACACCGTGCGTTCGCGGTGAGCGTTGGCGAGTGACTAAATGAGTTGAGGTCAATTGACCTCAACGCGTGGAGCAAAAATCGGGGCCGCGAGGTCGATTCTATACATACATTTCAATGGCGGCAGACAGAGATATACTATCGCCGCCAAAATTCGCAAGAACCTTGTCACATTAACATCCACATCGACGTGATCCGCAACTAAAAATGCCATGAAATAAGAAAATTCTTAATAGGTACCTAATCTAATATTTTTATTTATTGAATTATTATTTTCAGTAAGATAGGGTCTAGGTATATCAAAAAATTTACAAATTGTTTTTCGTTTTTGAGGTTAAAACATGGCCGCCAGGTGCATTACCAATTGGCGGGGATAATAAGCGATAAATTGGGTGCATTCTGCCAAACAAATATCTGAGTCATCGAACGCCATAAAGTACATTTTAACCATGAAAAGTAAATGAATATTCTAAACAAATTACTTTCTATGGTTAACAAATTTATGGCGATCGATGACTCAGAGATTTGTCTTACAGAATGCACCCATCGATTTGTATAGGCTAGCTCGTTTTCGCATCGTCTACAAAGCATTAGTGATCTGTGACGAAGCATACCAGCGACAAACTAACCGTTCACCTTGACTCAAAACAATCTTTAAGCCGTTCACCTAAAAGACGGTCATGGTACCGATTTAAGCAATTTTGTTTAGGGCCTGCTTCTGAACTGAACGGCTTAAGGATGGTTTCTTATTTGCTGATGGTAAGCCCCCAGATTACTAATTTGTAGCAAAGACAATGCAAACTAATTTGTAGAACACAATGAGGGCATTTATTTACATTTAGGCCGCGATCCGAATCACGCTTACAGCACTGTGAGCGCGCTAACGCCCGGTCCAAATCATGCTTACAACGCTCACGTAAGTTAAAGTGACGGACGTCACAGATGACGTCATGGCATGTGCTAACGACGCTCAGCGTATTCCACCAACCCCGCGTTCCGAATCACGCCAACAGTGCTCACAGCGTGTGACGTCATTCTGTGCCGGACCGAATCATTAGCACGCTGTCAGCACGCTCACGATACTATTGATTTGGACCGTTTGTGAGAGCGCTAACATAGCTAACGTTGGATTGTGTAGAACAACATAACCTCAAATGGGTTAATCTCGGTAAAGTAAATATTTATTCTAAGGGAAAGGTAAATAAAAAGGCAATAATGAATACGAATTAAGTTCCTTCACTGAGACCAATTATTTACTAACCAATTTTAAACTTTCAAAGCTTCAAAATACTTATTACCACTGCTAGCTCTTTCAACATCAGTTTAATATAATTATTTCGTTCGTATCTTTACAAAACATCTGCAGGTCAATAAATTCAGCCATCTTTTGTAAAAATCACAAATAATGACCACAACATCCACAACGATTCACAATTTAACCACGTATTTTTTGTCAACAATGAACTTTGACAAGGAAGTTTGACAGCTACACCGACTACGCTCACAGTGCTTTGGTGGAATACGGTGAGCGTCGTTAGCACATGCGATGACGTCATCTGTGACGTCACTTTAACTTACGTGAGCGTTGTAAGCATGATTTGGACCGGGCGTTAGCGCGCTCACAGTGCTGTAAGCATGATTCGGAACGCGGCCCAAAGCACTGTGAAGGTCGAAACAAATTATCGGAGGCAGCTTACTGCCGCGGCTGATCAGAGGGCCTAGTACGAGTTGTGTTTCTCACCTCATTTTGCGAATAGAATCGAGTGAAAGAGAGGAAATCATGCGAGTGAGTGAACGAGTGAAAGAGAGAAGACGATAGTTAACTATTCGCAAAGTGAAGTGAGAGCAAAAAACCAACTCGTGAGAAATACAACTCGTACTAGGCCCTCTGAGGTGTGCAAACTATCGGATGTAGTAGGTCGCGGACGTAACCATAGACTAATATGACGTCATCGGACGTCCGATAGCTATCTGGCACGCAGGATGTTATTAGAGTGTGCACACTTATCAGCCGCGGCAGTAATCTCTAGTATAATAATGTACTCTATGGGCAGTAAGCCGCGTCCATAAAGCCTTAATTACATACGCCGATTTAGCTTCCTTACTGGGGATCCAATTTCAGATTGGAAACGATGCCCCGAATTGGATCCTAGTTGGGGAATTTAAGGGTTGCCTCCCTAGCCAAGGCTATATAGGTAAGGCAAATGAAACTTTGATCATGCAGCCAAGTCTTCAGTCATATTTTTTTCTTTAGTTTGCATTTCTGCGGGTGTATTATTACGGGCACGTAATTTGGCAAGACAAAAGATGCGCAGCAGCTACAAACACTAAACTCGGTGCATCTTTTGTCTCATCTTTGTTTTACCAAGTTATTTATGCCGGTACCTATATCACATTATAAGTAACCCCTAGATGATCAAGCATGGCTTGTCAATAATTTACATTGCATTACCACCACCACTACCATTTGAGTGCGTACCAAACATTCAAGATGGGGGCCAACTTTTTTGTTTTTGGCCTGATTTCGATGAAACTCGGTTTTTTGGTACTATTTTGGCAAGAAAATAACATAATCATAATCATAATCATAATAATTTTATTTGCATGAATGTAGGTACATAAATGTTGACAAAATTAAGTTATAGGCCCAGTACATCCTGCCATGGTTAGCATGCAAATGGTAGGTACATAAAAGTGATTTTGAAGTTAATTTAAAACATTGATTTAAACAATTAATTGATAAAATCTAACTTAAATATGTCATTTATTACAAGAATGTCACATTACAAACTTACAATATATTTAAAAGGTCAACTAAGGTCATTTGGTTTATTATAATATTCGGTCATTGTGTAAAATGTCTGCTCCGTAAGATAGTCAAATAATTTCCGTTTAAATGTCCAAAAATCATTACATTTCCTAATGTCAGGTGGCAATCTGTTATAAATTTTAGGTATCATTGCAAATACACTATTACTAAAAAGACTAGTTTTAATATTTGGTCTGTTAGCGAGACAATCACATCGTCGTATGCTTCGTATCTTAGGAAACAGGTTTGGGTTCTTTCTCATAAATAATACTGCTTCAAATATGTACAAAGAGGTTAATGTCAGTAATTTGTGTTTCTTAAATAAGGGTCTACAGCTGTCCGTTTTTTTTAAATTAAACATAGCCCGTATACAATATTTTTGTGCTATGAACAAGCGACCAATATTTATGGCATTGCCCCAAAACATAATTCCATAGCGCAATCTCGAGACTACAAACCCATGGTAAGCTGCAAGAACCGCATTTTGGTTAACTACCTTCCTTAGCATTCGCAGTGCATAAGAGAATTGTAAGATCTTAGCACGAACAAAATCAAGATGCGACTGCCATTTCATATGAGTATCAATATGCAATCCCAAAAATTTTGTTTCCGTTGCAACACATACTTGATTCCCTTCACAATAAGTGCTATCTAATGGTTGTACAGATCTTTGCCCAAAACTCATAATATTTGTTTTTCTAAAATTAATTTCAAGATTATTGGCTTTGAGCCATTGAATTATTGATGTTAGACAGGGTACTATTTCATCTTTGCTTTGACAAACAACGGTGCAGTCATCTGCAAATAGAACCATTGGTTTTTCCGTTGAGCATGGTAAGTCGTTAATATATATGAGAAATAATAGGGGACCTAGGACACTGCCCTGGGGAACGCCTTGTGATACTATTCTTTGAGATGATTCAAATACTTTCTCAAGTCTTGTCTTACTACATATTTTAGTAATATGTGTAATCTGTATTCTATCAGTAAGGTAAGATCGAAGCAGTGCCAATGGAATTCCTCTAACACCGTATGACTCTAACTTGTTCAATAGGATGCTATGATTTACAAAATCAAATGCTTTTGTCATATCTAGGTAAATTGCATAAACTGGTTGTCTTTTATCTATTCTATTATAAATTATTTCTAAGAATTCGTACATTGCCAATTCTATTGATTTATTCTTGCGAAACCCTTTTTGTGATTTGTTAAATATATTTTTTGATTCAAAGTAGTTGTATAAGTACTTGTAAAATATTTTTTCGAAAATTTTGGCAAAAATTGTAATCAAAGCTACAGGTCTATAGTTTTTAATGTCTAGTTTACTTTCTTTTTTGTGCATTGGTTTAATGAGTGTTGTTTTCAGTTCTGTAGGAAAAATCCCTTGCTCTATGCAAAGATTAATAATATAACACAATATGTTGGATATTAGATGAGATACCTGTTTTATGATTTTTGTAGATATCTCATCATAGCCAGTGCTGTTAGTGTTCTTCAGATTCTTTATAATGTTATTTATCTCATCAGGATCTGTCGGTTGCATAAAAAAAGAGTTGCATCTATTACTATTATTTATGAATTGAATGTTTGCTTCCTTAGTAATCGCACGTTTTGTTTGTTGTTGATCTACATAAAAGTCATTAAATGCTTGTGCAATTTGTTTAGGGTGTGTGATATTTTCATTATTGATTTGAAGTTTGTCAATGGTTTCTCTAGGTAGTTTCTGTCGTTTATGGTTTATAATGTTCCATGTTGCCTTTGATTTATTTGCCGCATTCATTATAAAATTATCGTTTTGTGATTTTTGAGTAATCTTAACAATTTTATTGTATCTCTTTGAGTATTCCTTAAATTTTATTTGATCTGTAACATTTTTAGACATCCTATACTTCCACAAAAGAGATCTCTTACGCTTACTGCATTGTTTTATTCCAGTTGAAATCCATTTTGGTTTTTGTCTAGTCCACATTTTTTTCTTTACCGCTGGGAAGCATAAGTCATAAAATAGTTTGAAAGTATTATAGAAAGTAGTAAAGGCCTCTTCACCATTCTAGATTATATAAGTTTTATTAAAATCGGACCACGAACAAAAAAATAGGCCACCATCTTGGATTTTTAATATTTTTAACATTGCCTTGTTATTTTCTTGTCAAAATAGTACCAACAACCGAGTTTAATCGAAATCGGCCCAATAGCAAAAACGTTGGCCGTCATCTTGAATTTTTGAATATTTTTAACATTGCGTTGTTATTTTCTTGTCAAAATAGGACCAAAAACCGAGTTTTATCAAAATCGGCTCAAAAACAAAAAAGTTGACCGCCATCTTGGATTTTTAGTATTTAAAAAATTGTGATGTTATTTTCTTGTTAAAATAGTACCAAAAACCGAGTTTCATCGAAATCGGCCCACAAAAAAAATGTTGGCCGCCATCTTGGATTTCTTAATATTTTCAATATTGCGTTGTTATTTTCTTGTCAAAATAGGAACAAAAACCGAGTTTAATCGAAATCGGCCCAAAAACAAAAAAGTTGACCGCCATCTTGGATTTTTAGTATTTAAAAAATTGTGTTGTTATTTTCTTGTTAAAATAGTACCAAAAACCGTGTTTCATCGAAATCGGCCCACAAAAAAAATTTTGGCCGCCATCTTGGATTTCTTAATATTTTCAATATTGCGTTGTTATTTTCTTGACAGAATAGGACCAAAAACCGAGTTTTATCGAAATCGGCCCAAAAACAAAAAAGTTGACCGCCATCTTAGATTTTTAATATTTCGTTGTTATTTTTTGTCAAAATACTAACAAAACCGTGTTTCATTGAAATTGGCCCACAAACAATAAAGTTGACCGCCATCTTTTTTATTACAGAGTTCTAGTGGCCTTTTTCCGTCCGGCTTCATCATCAAACCATTTCCTATCAGAGTACTCATCAAAACCTACCTTTACATTTCCGTTAATAGTGAAAACTCATTGTTTAATCTATGTACAATGTTATTGTCAAGTACTGGTGACAACCCTAATCAGTGAAATCATGTCCTAATTGGGGCATAGTGTGATCGCTACATCCAATTTGGGTTCCTAGATTGGATCCCCAGTAAGGAAGCTAAATCGGCGTATGTAATCGAGGCTTAAGCCGCGTCCGATAATTTGTTTCGACCTTGAGCGTAGTCGGTGTAGCTGTCAAACTTCATTGTCAAAATTCATTGTTGACAAAAAATACGTGGTGAATCGTTGTGGATGTTGTAGTCATTATTTGTGATTTTTACAAAAAATTGCTGAATTTATTGACGTGCAGGTGTTTTGTAAAGATACGAACGAAATAATTATATTAAACTGATGTTGAAAGAGCTAGCAGTGGTAATAAGTATTTTAAAGCTTTGAGAGTTTAAAATTGGTTAGTAAATAATTGGTCTGAGTGAAGGAAATTAATTCGTGCCTTTTTATTTAACTATCCCTTAAGGGCCGAACAAATTATCGGACGCGGCTTATGGACGCGGCTTACTGCCGCGGCTGATAAGTGTGCACGCTCTCATAACATCCTGCGTGCCAGATAGCTATCGGACGTCCGATGACGTCATATTAGTCTATGGTTTCGTCCGCGACCTACTACATCCGATAGTTTGCACACCTCAGATCAGCCGCGGCAGTAAGCCGCGTCCGATAATTTGTTTGGACCTTTAGAATAAATATTTACTTTACCGAGATTAACCCATTTGAGGTTATATTGTTCTATACAATCCAACCACAGACATATATCGAGATAGACGCTAAAGGTCTGAACAAATTATCGGACGCGGCTTACTGCCGCGGCTGATCTGAGGTGTGCAAACTATCGGATGTAGTAGGTCGCGGACGTAACCATAGACTAATATGACGTCATCGGACGTCCGATAGCTATCTGGCACGCAGGATGTTATGAGAGCGTGCACACTTATCAGCCGCGGCAGTAAGCCGCGTCCATAAGCCGCGTCCGATAATTTGTTCGGACCTTCAAAGTGTACCTACCTTGCGTGTAAAAAGCATAGACTTATTATATTACTAGGTAAAAAGTTTGATCCACGTTCCACGGTCAACCTTTTAAACTGCCTAAGTCAGTCCGCTTGAGACCATTGCCGTGAAAACACGCGTCGTTTCTTGCAAGAGCTCGTCAAAAACAGTTGACTGAGAAAATGGTGATATTTCCTCTCATGGATATGTACTTTTTAAAATAAAAAGCCCCTGATTTAATTTTTAAACGAATTAAAACAGTATCAGTATCACTTTTAACATGATAATTACATAGTGAATGTATAGCTACGCGTAAGTTTTCATTGCGGGTTTTAAATGACGTGATTTTTATGGTATGCCTTGTAAACACACAATGAAAATCGCAGCTATCGATACTATTGTGTCCACTGAACGTCATGGTTAAGAGCATTACTTCATTCCTCTGTCTGATTGAGAGAATAGTGTTGTACGCTTCGATTTTTTGACTCGATTTTAACGTAAAACGAGAATCGATTTTCGAAACAGGAATGGAGTTGTTTTATATGATCAATAAAATCAAAGTTTTTCCTAACATCTAAAGTTTAATAGGTGAAAGAATGTATTGTCCGTAAATATGTTAATTTTAAATTTGTTATCGGTAGAATCTAAATTAATAGATGAAAGTGAAACGATTGAATCACGACCGCAGGGAATGATTCAAGTGTTAGTTAGTGTGTTAGTTTAGTTAGGTTGGAATGATTATGCGATGCAAGTGATTCATGGACTTCGATAATTATAAATCCGTTTTATTCAAGAGTTGCATACTTCCATGACTACCTACGAGAAAAAATTAAGATTTAAGCGAAAATATTATTTGTACAAGGAGTTTGTATGTCGGGGAAGGCAACTGTCAAAATGGCGGTAGGTACGGCACCCTGATTATCTAAAAAGATTCTATTTAGCGACCAGTTGCATTTGACATACATTGCCACTTTTCTTAGGTATGTTTTTTTTAACCCAAAAAGAAGTAGCAATGGATCACGATCATCTGTGAACTGCAACCAGTCGCTAGGTGGTTTTTAATTAGATAATCAGCCCGCGGTTTTGTTCCATGAGAACTATCAAAACAAAGGACTTTTATTTAAAAATTGTTTTATGGCTTTAAAATGATCAAATTCTGTGTAGGCTGTAAAAATGTTGGCACTTACTTTCCGAAAAATCTGGATATTAAGAAAAAAAAAAATTATGTAAAAATAAAAAGATCTTAATTTGGCTTTCATTTCCGGTAGAATACATTGTAGAATAGTCTTTTATATTATCCATTTCGGGTCAACGGTTTTTTTCGGTTAAAAAATACCACAATAGATTTGTTCTGAACGTCTACTATCTTAGGAACAAGCGTACGCAGCGCCATCTACAATTAGCTTTGCAGTGCCATCCCTGTTTTGAGTGTTTTTTTGCACAAAGTGGATGTAGGTATATCATTAAGAGAGATGGAGGTCAAATTGTATTCTAAATTCAAACGCCAAAATAGTGATTTAAAGTGCTTTTTATTCACTGTTTTCCGTCTGCCTCTGCGCCCCGCGACGCGGAGGCAGTGCTAGACGGTTTATTAATATGTGACGTTAGTGTATTCAATAATAACTGACTACCCTTCTGAGCAAATATAATAATTTTGGTACAGTACAACCTAGTTAGGATTTATAATTATTATCTATGCAGCTATGAATATTGAGCTATGTTTTTTGACTCATTTTTGATTACCTTGAAAGCGATGTTGTAGTTTGGGATCGGATAGCCACGTGTAAGTATTGTCCCACATAAGTACCTATTCTAAAAAATTAAAATCGATTATCATTCCTCCTTCGAGTTTGACAATAGTAGATTATACAACAAGTGAAAAAAAAAGGGAATTTAGTTCGAGGGATACAAAGGACCGAGATGATTTTTTTTTACGAGTTGTGTACTCTACTTTTTACCATCGACTGCGAGAAAACAATTAGCAGTAGGTTCTTATACCTATAGCATTTATAGTTATCACATTTTAATATGTAGGTAGAAAATCGATAAAATTTAAACATTATAAAATTAGAAGTTTTCCATTACATAAAACAACCAGTATAAAAGGGTGATTACATAATCAGTCAGTCTGGCATCAGTCCATGCCATCAATCTGTAGACTTTGAATTTTTTCCAAAACTGACAAAAAGACCAGACTGATAAAATGGACTGATGCCAGACTGAACATGTAATCTCTCTATCTATATATATAAAATTCAAAGTCCTGACTGACTGACTGAGTGAGATATCAACGCACAGCCCAAACCGCTGAACCTAGAGACTTGAAATTTTGCACACAGATACCTTATACACTGTAGGCATCCACTAAGGAAGGATTTTCGAAAATTTTATCCCTAAGGGAATGATATAAGGGATGAAAGTTTGTATGAAAGTCCCTCAGTTTTGAATCTAGGATCTTCAAATTTTGTGTTTAGGCTGATGATTGAAAATAAATAAATACGTGTCTCAGCGTTTTTCAAAATTCAACCCTTTTCAAAAAATTGAAAAGGGGGATGAAGTTGTGTTTTGAAGATAATCCTTTATTTTTGAAGTGAAAACCGCTAAATTTGTAATTAAGGCTGGCCCCAGACCTACCGGTTCCGTTTCTTTGCTTTGCTGTGCTACCTTGCTTGAAAGACCGCCGGCCAACCAGGGTAATTTTCAATCTATCGCATTTTGGGACTAGACCAAATTGGCAAGATAGCCATTAGCTTGGTTTTATCAAATATCATCGCCTGGATTGCGAAGTAGGAAGCTTTTAGGAAATATGCCACCCTGAACATGGACTCCGATAGTTAAAAATAACTCGATCGCTTATTTATACAAGATGTTTGGTAAAGACTTATAAAACTGAATATGGTAGATAGGGACCATAATAAAACTGAACAACTTTTACTATGGGACCAAATCTGAAATCGCGAAAAAAAATGAACTGTTTCATACATTTTGATAATTTCGTTATTAATTTTTGTATAAAACAGCAGTTTTTTTTAAAACGAAAACTAAAATTTTTCATTCCACCTCAGACCACGATATTTGATAACACCAAACTAATGGCTATCTTGCCAATGTGGTCAGGTCAAAATATGCGATAGATTGAAAATGAGCCTCTTGGCCGGCGGTCCATGGTAGAACAGCAAAGCAAAGAAATGAAACCGGTAGGTCTGGGGCCAGCCTTAGGCTTACGGATGGAAATCTAAGGCCCTCCGCTGCCTTAAGCGGGATCCCGCCGCGGGTACACGACGCGGGAATATAGATTGCTGGTTTTTGACGGACAGATGCTTGCGCAGTGCATGAGTAAGCTCTAATCTATGTCGCCCCGCGCGCGTGTCCCGCTCATGGCAGCGGAGGGCCTAACGCAACGTATATTGTTATTGGTAGAATTTCAAACCCTATGGGGAGGAAATGGGGGTGCAATGGGGTAAATAAACCTAAAAATAGATATGGATGTCGTTATTGGAGTTTTCTGGGATGACGATTGCGATAATAACATTTATTTTGAAGTCCAACATGGTGGACATGATTTAGTTCGTAAAGGGGTGAAAATGGGGTTCAAATTTTGTATGGAAAAAGAATATAAAATAGACAGCACAACTTTAAACTTCGTAGGAGCACGTCTAAAAATAAATAGGCAAACATATAACAGGTCGGTTTTGCGCCATTGAATCGATACTGCGTGATTTTGATTTCCCATCACTAAATCTCGCTCGTGACGTCATCGTAGGTACAAAAAATTCGACACGCTAGGTTCTCTCTTTTCGTCTATCTTGATATATGTCTGTGAATCCAACGTTAGCGGTGTGAGCGCTCTCACGAGCGGTCCGAATCAATAGTATCGTGAGCGTGCTGACAGCGTGCTAATGATTTGGACCGGTGTACAATGACGTCACACGCTGTGAGCACTGTTGGCGTGAATCGGAACGCGGCCTTAATGTCGTGACGTGACGTGACATTGGTGAGGTTGCCTGTCGAAAAATATGTCCACCTGCATAGCCTTCTATAATTGCAAGCCGTGAACATAAGTTTGGCAACGTCTGTTACTGTCAGTTCGTGGTCATGTCGTTGGCCAGTCTCCATACTAAATGTATGGGAATATTTCAATTTTAAGAGGTCGATATTTTTTTTCCTAGTAATCGTGTGAGGTTTAAAATATAAAAATAATTTAGTTCCTTTATTGAAATGCTTTGTATATTAAACAATAAGAAAAATATCAATGTTAACCAGGAAAAAATGGCTGTCAAAGATGTCATCTTTTTTGTTGATTTTCTTCAGCAGGGAGTTGATTAACACGCCCTCTAGCAATAAATTATATATCATTAGAAAGGTCTTTTGAAGACAAATATTTGCTGTTAATATACTTTATATCAATTGTTTATACTTTTGGAGTTAAAGGTTATTAAAGTATAAAAGTGGTTTATTGTCTATGGGAGTTGATTTACCCCACCTCTAGCAATAAATGAAATATCATTAGAAAGGTTTTCATATGATAAGTATTTGCTGCAAACATACTTTCTATTAATTGTTAGTATTTTCGGAGTTTTAGGTCATAAATGATAAAAAAATTGGTCAAGTTCAGAGCGTTATAACTCTCAAAGTACTAATATTTGACGTTTATTGTGATACAATAAAGTGTTTCAAATTTAAATACCTTTTCAATGATGTAAGATTTATTGCTAGGAGAGGCTTAGATCAAAATGCTCATCGTACTAAAGGACCCCCGAAAAGTTCAAATAATTTGACTCAAACCTTATGTTCTAATAAATAAATAATAATAATAAATATAAAACTTTATTGAAATAACCTTACGTCACAATTTACAACTAGTTTAAACATAGATAATATAGGAAAAACAAATAATAAATAATTATTAAAATAATATAATACTATGTGCCTGACCACATGCGATGTTGCCGTTCTGCTCAACTTCATGGCTTGGAAATATAGAAGGCTATGCCACCTGTCATGACAATTTTGTGTTTAATAAACGCTAAATTTGACAAATTATGTCACCTATCACCTGTCAAGAAAAATGATTATTAAACAGAAACGCTAAAGAAATTTTACAAATTTGTCAGAAGTCGACATATTTGTAGATTTTTCACCGTGACAAATTTGTCCTTTAATAAACGAAAATTTTACAAATTGTCGGATTGTCACCTGTCACTACAGTTGCTGGCGGGAAACATTCCGAATAATTCCCTTGGAATACTTCCGAAATATTCTGAATTATTCCGAAACATTCGGAATATTTCGATTCTCGAAATACAGGAGTAACGATAAAAAAACAGCAAGATCGGTAAAAAAACCGGCCAAGTGCGAGTCGGACTCACGCACGAAGGGTTCCGTACCAAAAAACGGCAAAAAAAACACTTGTTTGTTGTATGGGAGCCTCCCTTAAATATTAATTTTATTCTGTTTTTAGTATATGTTGTTATAGTCGCAACAGAAATACATCATCTGTGAAAATTTCAACTGTCTACCTGTTGTCGTTATTAATGTTGAGCAAAAAACGGCAAAAATATCACGTTTGTTGTATGGGAGCCCCCCTTAAATATTTATTTTATTCAGTTTTTAGTATTTGTCGTTATAGCGGCAACAGAAATACATCATCTGTGAAAATTTCAACTGTCTAGATGTCACGGTTCATGAGATACAGCCTGGTGACAGACAGACAGACAGACGGACAGCGGAGTCTTAGTAATAGGGTCCCGTTTTTACCCTTTGGGTACGGAACCCTAAAAAGCAGCAGAAAGTAGTTGACACATTTTTAAATACCTAGGTACCTACCTAGCCTACCTAGCAAGAAAAAACTCAATCATTCTCTGATCATAGTAAAAGTAGGTACCTATGGATAAGTAGATATCATATCGTATGTACTATCTAGCTCTTCTGGGTACTTAAGTAGGTAGGTACCTAAGAAGTACCTACTAAACTAAGTATAACGGATGTAAACATAAGTGGGTAAGTATTTACTTAATCTATGATAATATTAAAAACCAGCTAAGTACGAGTCGGACTCGCGCACGAAGAGTACCTACCTACCACTACTATTATCTGTGGCAATCAAAAAAGCTGTAGAACACGACAATAGCTAACTAAACCATATGATAAACCTCGAAAAATAAAAAATAAATGGTTATAATTTTGCTCTACATAGGTGTAATAAATCAAAAATTTTAACTTTACCACAGATAATATAATACTATACTTACTTACCCTTAATAAAAAACAATTCACGATCATCATCAAAGATTCACTGAGCACATACCTACTTAATTAGGTTATTTTTATAATAAACCAGATCGAACGAAATATTCCCTCCGAGCGGGAATTATTCCGTAATATTCTGAAAACTTCTCTGCGGGGTGCGGTGTGCGGGCGAATACTTCCCCAGGGGGAGCCGCGCCGCCCGCCACCCGCCACTCCCCGATGCCGCGCCGCCGTGCTACGCCCGCGCCGCGCCGCCGCCACCCGCCACTAGATGGCGCTACGCACCGCGCACGAGTTGTTTGTTCGTATCGTTCGTCTGTCGTCGTCGTGTCGGTATATCTAAAATTGAATTGAAGCCTATGGGCTCAGATCAATTTTATCATAATAAAAATATAATTTTATCTTTATTTTGAAAAATTCTGATTGAAAGAAACTTTCCGAGAAGTATTCGGGAATAATTCGGAATCTTTCCGAAGTTTTGCAACTGTACCTGTCACCTGTCCTGTCGCCTGTCATTGTCACGTTTATTAAATAGCATAGACTAATATGTATTTAAATAGATAGGGCCCTGGCTGGTGCAGCGTTGCCATTTACACGGCCATACAAATTACATATTTTAAAAGTTTACAAATATTTTTATTTACAGGAAAACGTTTTTTAGTCAAACTTTTTGAAATATTTACGTAAAAAAGAAAAATATTTATGGGACACGCTAAATTGGGGGGGTGTTAAGAATTTTGAAATCGCCCAGTAATTCTATCGAAACACGGCAATTTTTGCTATTTTCCGCCGATATACGGCAATTTCACTGACAAAACACGGCAATTAGAAAAATTACAATTCTTTTACTAAGTAACTACTTCTACTTCAAAGAAAAGAAGTCGCATTTTTACGCCCAAACTTCCGCCCAAATAATAATTATGACGACTCTTGAACTGGACTCCGTCAGGAGTTCGATTGAGAACCTCAAATTAGGAGCCAGTTTCCGAAATCAAGGGTTAAAATTAGACTCGAAAGAGATTGGTAAAGAGCTTATTAGATCATCCTGAATCAAGGATACGGAATGAAGTCGCTCCTTAATTCAGAGAAGTGTAATTGCATTCAGGAAGGTAGGATCCTAGTTAGGATCCTAGTTAGGATAGAAAATGGTCTCCGGCGTTAAGGATGCTAAATCGGACGCAGTTAGGACAGTGTAATCGCATTCAGGACGCTCGGCTCCGACACAGTAGTATCACAGCCCAAAGAGTATACAGTCAGTCAACGCTTCTTATGTTGGCGAAAAAAAGTCGCCGTTCGTCTAGTTTTCATAGTGTTTGTAAACGACAAAGTTATATTTGCGGTTTTGGAAAATGTGCTAGGTAGGTACTCTAAAACTACTAATTATATCTCATTCAAACCAATTTTCGTTGATAGTGTTTATTAAGATCTACAACATATATTTTATCAGATTTTTAGAGAGGGGGGGAGGACACACATTTTACCACTTTGGAAGTGTATATTTTCCAAACGGTTGATTTTGAGAAAAAATACTTTTAGAAACCTCAATGTCATTTTTATAGACGTATAGGTTTAATGATTTTTTTTCCGTTTCAGTTCCATGTATGGGGAGCCCCCCTTAATCTTTTATATTTTTTTTATTTTGTGTAAAAATCGTAAAGTGGTTCACAGAATACCTACCTAGTTTCAACTGTGTAATTCTAATAGTTTTGGAATAAAGTGGCTATGACATACGGACGGATAGACGGACAGACAGACAGTCAGACATGACGAATCTATAAGGATTCCGTTTTTTGCGATTAGGCTACGAAACCCTAAAAAATAAATCGCCTTAAATTTCTAACCTAACCCGGGACCTACAGGAGTAAAACAGGTTCGATTCCAAACTCAATGAGCCCCGCTCGAGCCCCCCTCGACCCCCTTCTAGCCCCCCTCAAGTCACCCTCGACCCCCCTTGACACCCCCTCTCTAGCCCCCTCGAGCCTCCCTCGACCCCCCTTGACACCCCCTCGAGCTCCCCTCAAGTCACACTCGAGCCCACCTCGAGCCCCCATCGACCCCCCCAGAGCCTCCCTCGACCCCCTCCAGCCCCCTTTGGGCCCCTCTCGACCCCAAGTTTGACAGCTGTCATCTGTTAATATTTGCTTTTAAAATTGATTTTAGGTATGTTATTAGATGAGTTATTCGCAAATTCACGCAAATACTAGTACCTACATCAATAAACCTGGTTGAGATTAGCATTGAAAATGACATGTACCTACTACCAACCTAGCTACTTACTTACCTCTTACCTACATACCTATACCTCCTACCTACATGTATTTTTACGGTCACTGTATTTTGCCCCCCGTTGCTCTGCGTAAGTACATTCGTGTAACAACTGTATTATCGTTAAGCTGTGATATCGGATCCGTTATTCAGGACGGTCTAATTGGCGACTGAATTTCTCGTCCTAAATCGGAGATCCTTAATTCAGGATGATCTAATAAAGAGCTTATTAGATCATCCTGAATTAAGGATCCGGAATGAAGTCGCTCCTTAATTCAGAAAGTGTAATTGCATTCAGGAAGGTAGGATCCTAGTTAGGATCCTAGTTAGGATAGAAAATGGTCTCCGGCGTTAAGGATGCTAAATCGGAAGCACTTAGGACAGTGTAATCGCATTCAGGACGCTCTGCTCCGATACAGTAGTACCACAGCCTAAAGAGTATATAGTCAGTCAACGCTTTTTATGTTGGTGAAAAAAAAGCCGCCGTTCGTTTAGATAGACAGTTGGCGCAACGACAAAACTAAGTGTACAAGGGCATAATAACTCTGTGATTTGCTTTTTTGAATTAAAAAAAACCGGCCAAGTGCGTGTCGGGCCACGCGCAGTAGGGTTCCGTAGTTACCATAATATACCATGTAGGGTCGAGGTTTGGTTAATGAAATACTTACCTATCTTCTTTATACTTGTACTCCTTTTATTTTAACTTAAAACGACACGCCATTATAAACATGACACCCATCTTTTCCAACCCAAACCTCTCTCTCCATAAACGTTTCCTCTCGCTCACTCATTCATCCATATCCTTCCTTCCGCTTCGTTCAACACTTCATGCTTAAACTTATAAATCCTACAACTCGGCCATCCTGCATGGAGGCTGCCCACAGACTCCTTACACACCACAATTCTTCTCGGCCATCCTGTGTGGAGGCTGCCCACAGACTCCTACACACCACAACTCCTCTCTCATATCCCATACACACACCTTAACAAAAACCTGTATGCTAACCGCATACACCACCAAAGAAACAAAACAACATTATAACTTAACAGCTTTAACTACTCGTAAACAAAATAAACACACTATCCCCATTACGTAACCATACCAACTAATAAGCTAAAACTTTCAAGAACAATTAAAAAACTTACAACTTTAAAACAAACAAACTTACAAAATTCCATATTTAGGATCTTTGAATTTCACACCCCTGCCAATACTAAAATAGTCAAACTTCCTAAAAGCTGTACCCGTGCAGCACCAAGTCCTCTAAACGTCGTATAGGGTTTTCCATATTTTTGAAAATGTAAATCGTTTCGAAAATCGTTCACACGTAAATTATAATTCCTTCTGGGATCTATCCTAGCTTGAAATAACTTTAGCGGCTTTCGCAATTTATATTTATCTTGAGGTTTACTGCTGGTGTTTGACAGCATTTTATTTTTCTTGATCGTCGTTGTTGATGGAAGATGAACCGCTGGTAGAGAATGACAACGGCAACGAGAATGGTTTATTCTCTGAAAGAAACGAGACGCTGGTCTATCTTCTTTATACTTGTACTCCTTTTATTTTAACTTAAAACGACACGCCATCTTAGAGTAAGTTTTCTGACTTCATCTTAAGAGCTTATTAGATCATCCTGAATCAAGGATACGGAATGAAGTCGCTCCTTAATTCAGAGAAGTGTAATTGCATTCAGGAAGGTAGGATCCTAGTTAAGAGCTTATTAGATCATCCTGAATTAAGGATCCGGAATTCAGAGTCCGATTTAGGACGAGAAATTCAGTCGCCAATTAGACCATCCTGAATAACGGATCCGATATCACAGCTTAACGATCATACAGTCGTTACACGAATGTACTTGCGCAGAGCAACGGAGGGGAAAATACAGTGACCGTAAAAATACATGTAGGTAGGAGGTATAGGTATGTAGGTAGGAGGTATAGGTATGTAGCTAGGTAGGTAGTAGGTACGTGTCATTTTCAATGCTAATCTGAACTAGGTTTATTGATGTAGGTACTAATATTTGCATGAAAGTACGCGGTAGAAAGAGAGGCAACTTCTAGGTTGACTTCGCGACGCGCAACGCCCCGTTTAGAAAAAGGTTGAATTTTCAAGTACCCAGTTATTTATCTTTATTTTTTAGGGTTCCATAGCCTAATGGCAAAAAACGGAACCCTTATAGATTCGTCATGTCTGTCTGTTTGTCTGTCTGTCCGTCCGTATGTCACAGCCACTTTATTTCAAAACTATTAAAATTACACAGTTAAAACTAGGTAGGAGATGTATTCTGCGAACCGCTTTACGATTTTCAAACAAAATAAAAAAATATATAAAAGATTAAGGGGGAAAAACGGAAAAAAATCATCAAACCTATACGTGTGGGGTGTCTATAGATAGGTCTTTAAAAATGACATTGAGGTTTCTAAAAGTATTTTTTCTCAAAATCAACCGTTTGGAAAATATACACTTCCAAAGTGGTAAAATGTGTGTCCCCCCCCCCCCTCTAAAAATCTGATAAAATATATGTTGTAGATCTTAATAAACACTATCAACGAAAATTGGTTTGAATGAGATATAATTAGTAGTTTTAGATTACCTAGCACATTTTCCAAAACCGCAAAAATAACTTTGTCGTTTACAAACACTATGAAAACTAGACGAACGGCGACTTTTTTTCGCCAACATAAAAAGGGTTGACTGACTGTATACTCTTTAGGCTGTGATACTACTGTGTCGGAGCCTAGCGTCCTGAATGCGATTACACTGTCCTAACTGCGTCCGATTTAGCATCCTTAACGCCGGAGACCATTTCCTATCCTAACTAGGATGCTAACTAGGATTCTAGCTTCCTGAATGCAATTACACTTCTCTGAATTAAGGAGCGACTTCATTCCGGATCCTTAATTCAGGATGATCTAATAAGCTCTAGGATAGAAAATGGTCTCCGGCGTTAAGGATGCTAAATCGGACGCAGTTAGGACAGTGTAATCGCATTCAGGACGCTCGGCTCCGACACAGTAGTATCACAGCCCAAAGAGTATACAGTCAGTCAACGCTTTTTATGTTGGCGAAAAAAAGTCGCCGTTCGTCTAGTTTTCGTAGTGTTTGTAAACGACAAAGTTATATTTGCGGTTTTGGAAAATGTGCTAGGTACTCTAAAACTACTAATTATATCTCATTCAAACCAATTTTCGTTGATAGTGTTTATTAAGATCTACAACATATATTTTATCAGATTTTTAGAGGGGGGGGGGGCACACATTTTACCACTTTGGAAGTGTATATTTTCCAAACGGTTGATTTTGAGAAAAAATACTTTTAGAAACCTCAATGTCATTTTTATAGACGTATAGGTTTAATTTTTTCCGTTTCAGTTCCATGTATGGGGAGCCCCCCTTAATCTTTTATATTTTTTTTATTTTGTGTAAAAATCGTAAAGTGGTTCACAGAATACATCTACCTACCTAGTTTTAACTGTGTAATTCTAATAGTTTTGGAATAAAGTGGCTGTGACATACGGACGGATAGACGGACAGACAGACAGTCAGACATGACGAATCTATAAGGATTCCGTTTTTTGCGATTAGGCTACGGTCCAAAGTTGACAGCTGAAGTTTGACAGCTGTCATCTGTTGGTATTTGCTTTTAAAATTTATTTTAGGTATGTTATTAGATGAGTTATTCGCAAATTCACGCAAATACTAGTACCTACATCAATAAACCTGGTTCAGATTAGCATTGAAAATGACATGTACCTACTACCAACCTAGCTACTTACTTACCTCTTACCTACATACCTATACCTCCTACCTACATGTATTTTTACGGTCACTGTATTTTCGCCTCCGTTGCTCTGCGCAAGTACATTCGTGTAACTACTGTATGATCGTTAAGCTGTGATATCGGATCCGTTATTCAGGACGGTCTAATTGGCGACTGAATTTCTCGTCCTAAATCGGACTCTGAATAATTCAGGATGATCTAATAAGCTCAATATATAAAATCGTAAACTGACTGACTGATCTATAATAATAATAACTCTTTATTCATACCAAAATTACATTGTCACATTAGAAATAGCTATAGCTATAGTAAACAAGTAACAAGTACAGATTTTAAGGCAAAAGGAAAATATTATAATAGTCTTAGCTGACCCTACTAGGTTATGAAATAACCTGTAATTAGGGATTCAGCCCCTACCCCATATTAAACCTTAAGTAATATCATCGTGGCTAGTTTATAGGATAACTATTACATTTTATATTTTATCTTACTTTTACATAACATACCATGAAATATTACATTAATACTTAAGAAGAATGCACTTTATTTTTTTGTGTAAGTGTTGTGTTGCGTGCGAGTATGCCTGTGTGTGTGTGTATGTGTGTGAGTGGGTGTGTGTGTGTGAGTGTTTGTGTGTGAGTGGGGTGTGTGTGTGTGTGTGAGTGTTTGTGTGTGAGTGGGTGTTTGTGTGTGTGTGTGTGTGTATGTACGAGTTTGCGCGTGTAAGTATGAGAGTACCGTACCCTGCACTTATGATACCACTACCAACAAACTTTCTGACTCGTCGTAGGTTTGACCAATAAGCCAGTCAAAGATAGTTTTTTTACATTTTGTTGATGGTAGTTGATGGTGGGAAATGAGTTTATTAATTTTATTATATAAGTATGGTCCGAGAAAAATTAAAAATCTTTTTGTAAATGTGAAGTTGGTTATAGGAGTAAGACAAACTTCGTGTTTTCTTCTCTTATCGGAGTGTATAAAGGGTGTTCGTGCATGCATGTACAGAAGGCTATGCATTATAAATAGTTGGCGTATAGATAGGACTTTACATAGTAAGTAAAGTTCCTTAGTGGGAAAAGTAAAAGGACGAAATGTACTTACTTTTAGGACCGCTCTTTGCGCCCTTTCCAACTGCAACAAGTTAGTTTTTGCAGAGCCACCCCATGCAGTGATGCAGTATGTGGCGATGGTCTGGCATAGAGCGAAGTAAGTGGTCCTAATAATTGTACTGGAAGCAACATAGCGAAGCCTTCTAAATATATATATTAACTTCCTGACCCGAGATGTAAGGGCTTCGATGTGAAGTTTGAAGTTGAGATTCCGGTCAACAATAATTCCGAGGTATTTTATGAAGGGAACAGATGCAATTGGGGAACAGGAGCAATTATTGAGGTTCGGGGTAGGACAGGTATGGGCTATAAGGGTTGGGGAGGGCGTAGGTTGGGAGTCATCACGAATAGAAAATGTCACAAAATTGGTTTTCGATGCATTAAGGGTGAGTGTATTCAATGCTAACAGTGAGTTGACAGCATTGAAACCGTTTTGGGCGGAAGACATGGCATCTGACCAGTTGTTCGCTGTAAATGTGAGCACTGTATCATCCGCAAAAGAGATTACTTTGCCATTAGGGATGTGTAAATTGCAGAGATCGTTAATAAAAACGAGGAAGAGGGTAGGCCCTAGAATGCTCCCTTGCGGAATGCCATAGGATACAGGGAGGTAGTCACTGTAGGTATCGTTGATTTTCACTCTTTGATACCGTTCCAGGAGATAGCTGCTGAATAGGTTGTGTTGTACACCTCGGACGCCAAGTCTTTCTAACTTGTTTAGGAGGGTGGGGATTGGAACGGTATCAAAAGCCTTCTGAAGGTCTAGAAAGATGGAGACTACCTTTTTGCGATTGTTAAGAGCGGTAACAATATTATTTATAAGTTCAAGAACGGCATCGGATGTTGAGATATTGCGTCTAAAACCAAATTGGTTCGGTGAAATAAGGTTGTTGGTTTCTAGGAAGTGAATAAGCTGTTTATTGATGATGCGTTCAAGAACTTTGGAGAGCGACGTAAGGACGGCTATAGGCCTATAATTACCTGGCGAAGCCTTATCCCCACTCTTATAGATGGGATGGATGTTGGCTTTTTTAAAAGCATCGGGAAAGATTCCCAAGCGAAAGCAATTGTTAAATATGTGTGTTAACGGTGCAGTAAGAATGGCAGCATATCGCTTGAGAATAGCGGAGGAAATATTGTCCCAGCCAACAGCGCTGTTAGTTTTTAGTGACATAATAGTGGTGAAGACCTCGTCTTGGTCAGTGTCGAGAAGGACAAATGATTGCGAGCATGATCTATCAACGCACAGCCCAAACCGCTGGACCTAGAGACTTGAAATTTTGCACACAGATACCTCATACAGTGTAGGCATCCTAGTGGATGGATTTTTGAAAATTCCATCCCTAAGGGATGAAATTAGGGATGAAAGACCCCGATCCTGACTCTCCGACCGAAAGTTTGTATGAAAGTCCCTCAGTTTCGAAGCGATTCGATCTTAAAATTTTGTGTTTAGGCTGACGATTAAAAATTTATATACATTCTGTGTACTAAGTATCGGGAATTTGTCAATAAAACAAAAAATACAAATTATTCATCTAAATTTATTTTATCGCCTTCAAAGTAGGCCCCATCGCTTGCAATACAACATCTCCACCGCTTCACCCAGTCTTCCATACATTTTTCATAGGCTATTTGCGGTATGGCCTTTAGCTCATTCAGTGAATTTTCTTTTATGGCTTCTATCGACTCAAATAAAACTAACTCAAAAAAAAAAAAAAATAACTGTCAAAACCCATTGTCTTTTGACAGTTAAACATATTTATTATTATTATTTAGAAGGGGGGACACCAGCGAAGCCGGACGGGTGATCAGTCACCTTGATCGGAACCATTTCACCCATTTCCCCAAATCCCTGCAGGGGGAGGCGGGTTATCATTTACCCCACGGGCGTCGGACCCTCGAACCTACCTGTAAGCTTACAGTACCTGCTGAGTTGACTTATCGTTAACTGCTTTAAATCCTCTTCCCTAAGCTTGTCCACTCCAAAGAGCTCCCAGCGCAGTGATGCGTACATCGGGCATTCTGCCATGAAGTGGTAGCTTGTTTCCTCTCTTTCCTTGCATTGCAAACATATTTAATAAATTGCTAATATTGCTATATCATGTTGTGTTTCGGTGGTCATGCTAGGGGCGCTGTATGTATTTTTGTATTGAGATATAAACAAAATGTATCCAAACCTACTTTCATTTTCCCTCAACAGCAGAACCTATCATTCGGGCGTTAAAAAACACAAGCGTGCAGTACATTACGCTTGGGGTAGCGGCTGCCATCGGTGAGGCCTTAGAACGCCACCCCGAGTTGGAGACCCATTTCTCCGATATGTTCACGGGGAGGATGAGAAGCGAGATACCACCAGCTCTTGTAAGTAAAGATGGAAATATATTATATTATACTACATACTACAAAGTAGCAGCGTCTTACTGCAGAAGATCACACACCGGAGGCGGCGTCTGTATCCTTCTTAAAAACAACATAGATCATATAGAATTAAAAGAAATTTCTACTATGTCAATTGAATATGTAATAGAAGTCTGTGCAATTGAACTTGTAAAACAAAATATAATACTGTTAACTTTATATTACAACGGAAAGAACGAAGACTTATTTTATGCTCAATTGAAAATTATTCTAGACTATGTTAATAACAAATTTTCTAAATATAAAATAATTATAGGGGGGGATTTTAATACCGATATGCTCGAAAAAAATTTGAAAAATAATTCTACGAAGAGAAATAAAAGAAATAAACTCTCAAATTTAATGTTACAATATAAGTTTAATCAACAAATAAAACAACCTACGCGTATCACAAAAACATCGAAAACATGTTTAGATTTAATTTTCTTAAACTTTAGTGAAGAAAATCTTCTTACTACTGTACAAGAATTGGGTCTGTCGGATCATAGTGGGACCATAGTACATTTAAATCTACCTAAACAAAAACAACAAAAAATTTGGTTCACAGAAAAAAGACAATTTAACAGTAAAAATATAGAAAAATTTAGATTAGAATTGGAATTAATAGATTGGACAAATAAATTTAAAAAAGATAAAGATATAAATTATAACTATAAAATATTCCATGCGACTTTAACTAATATTTTAAATAAATGTATACCAAAAAAAATTACCAAAATAAAAAATAACTACAAAAAACATTGGCTGACTGTAGGTATTAAAAAATCATGCTATAATAAAAGATTACTCAAATTTCACATTACAAGGTCAAATAACAAAATATTAAAAGGTTATTATAAAAAGTATGAAAAAACATTAAAAAATGTCGTAACGACTTCCAAAAAATTACACTATATAAATAAAATAAAACACTCTCAAAATAAGATTAAAACAATGTGGCAAATTGTCCGAGAACGTACTAATAAAACAAATACTAAAGATAAATCAAATATAAAATTAAATACAGAAAATAAAATTACTTCCAACCCAAAACAGATTGCTAACATTTTTAATAACCATTTTGCAGCTGTAGGAGCTACTAGTTGCCCCCAAGTAAATGGTCTTCCTGTTCTCCACCCATCTGAAAATTCAATTTTTATAAGCCCCGTAAAATTAGAAGAGATATACAAAATATTAAAAAATCTAAAAAACAAACTGAGTCATGGTGTGGATGACTTCCCTCCTAAATTATTCAAACAATGTGCAAAAGAATTAACATACCCACTAACGGTTTTAGTAAATCAATCTTTTGAAGAAGGTGAATTTCCGGAATTATTAAAACATTCTCTCATTAAACCAATTTATAAGAAAGAGTCAAAAACAGACCCAAGCAATTATCGCCCAATTGCTTTATCACCTACACCCTCAAAGATATTTGAAAAGGCTATGTACGACCGGATTTATAAATTTTGCCAAAAATACAATGTTTTTACTCAATGTCAGAATGGTTTCCGTAAACATAAATCAACTACCTTAGCAGTTTATAAATTTATTCAAGAAATACATAACATAATCAACAGTAAAAAATACGCAATTGGAATACTACTAGATATGTCAAAAGCATACGATAAAGTTCAGTATAATATCTTATTGAAAAAACTGTATGACATAGGTATCCGAGGTCAATGCTACAATTGGTTAAAATCATATCTCAATAATAGACAACAAATGGTTGAAATAGAATACTTTAATGATAACCAGCACAAAATAGAAAAAATTAGATCTAACACCAAAATTGTAAACGCATCAATACCTCAAGGCAGCGTACTGGGGTGTCTTTTGTTTCTAGTTTATATTAACGACTTTGCAGAAGCTTTAAATGAATATTGTGTCATGTTCGCGGACGATATTTCTATCCTCATATCTAGTCAAACCTCTACAAAATTAGAAGAAAAAATTGATAATATATTATTAAAAACTACAAGTTGGCTGACAGAACATAATCTTCAAATTAACTTTACTAAAACAAAATTAATGACCTTTCATCCCTACCAAAAACCTGAACTAAATATAAAACTACATAACAACAATTTCACATTAGAAACAGTAAAAGAGCACACATTATTAGGTCTAGTGATTGATACCCACGTTAGCTGGAAGCCTCATGTAGAAAAACTGCACCGAAAATTAAATAGCTTTATGTATGCACTACGAGAAATAAAAAAAACAACAGACGTAGCCACCGCAATAACAACTTATTACGCGTATGCATACGCGTGGCTAAGCTATGGCGTCATCCTATGGGGGTCTAGTACTGATGTCGGAAGTTTTTTGACAGTTCAAAAGAAACTTATTAGAATCATTGTTAACATAGAGGAATCAGACAGCTGCAAACCTTACTTTGAAAAACATAAAATCTTAACCTTACCCTGCATCTATATTCTAGAGATATGTAAATTTGTTCGGAAATACTCAAATTTATACAATAAACGAGATGATCAAAACATAAAACATAATCTTAGAAACAGAAATAAATTAATACTTCCTAATTCTTATATGAAACACCATTCGTCCAGCCCGCTAGCCATGTCCATAAAAATTTTCAATAAGCTACCCGATTCACTTAAAAATATCAATGATGAAAAAAAATTCTCAAATAATTTAAAACAATTACTTACAAAAAAGTGTTATTACAGTATGAAGGAATATTTAGAAGATGAAAATATAGAAATATGAATGTTGTAGACAAAAAGTAAACTAAATTAAATCATTAAAATACATAAGTGCAATATAATTTAACAGAAATTAATAAATAAAATAGCTATTTATTTATTTATTAAAAGGAAGTAGTTTTTATTCATTAAGTAAATAACTCCTATTGTAATGAAACAAACATAATTAACTAATTAAGATATAATTAACTTCATTAAGTATGATTTATATAATAATGTTTAAGTAATAATAAATAAGTGTTTGCTATCTATTACTTATTGTTGTTGTGCCTGGTCTAAAATATT
The DNA here is from genome assembly GCA_928269145.1 of Agriphila tristella. Lineage (NCBI taxonomy): Eukaryota > Metazoa > Arthropoda > Insecta > Lepidoptera > Crambidae > Agriphila > Agriphila tristella. The sequence goes on along the minus strand of CAKMRQ010000020.1, from coordinate 26,620 downwards.
ATAATTAAGAACTACTGTAACACTGTGGAATGCAATAAATGATTTGAGTATTGAGTATTGAGTATTATATTCAGTCTATTGTAATTTCTCAGAAACAAAAATCAAAATGCACGTGCAATGTGCATGCAGTAAAATCAATGCCCGCTTTCTATTATATTTCAATTTCAATTTATTTGCATTCCAAAATGTTACAAAGCTGTAATAAAAATGTAAATATTAAGACACAATTTTGGACCCTGTTGGGCACAGCAACTTAGATTAGAAGGGAAAGGAGGATGACTTTCGGTAAAATATAAAGGTTTCGTCGGGGCGCGGCGTGACGGGGCGCGACGGGAGTTCACACTGCGGGCGTGATCACGCCCCGTCCCGTCGCGCCGCACCCCGTCACGCCGCCACCGTCACGCCGCGCCCCATCACGCCGCGCCGACCGTACCGAATCGTCACAGTTTAACAATCCATACAGTTGTTAAACGCCTTTGATGTCGGACGATGCCGCCGCCCGTGTAGGTACTTACGCAATCAGTCCCGAATGTGCAAGGGTTGTCAAAAAAGAAAAAGAAATTAAATGTGATTAACAAGTAATTATTAATTTACAAGTACATTTGTTTGTAAATTGTAAATTTGACCAGGATAAAAAGTATATTCCCGCAATCTATATTCCCGCGCTGTGTTGTCGCGGCGGGATCTAGCTTAACGTAGCGGCAGCGGGTAGCCTAACACTTTTAGTTGTTGCGCCAACTGTCTAGACGAACGGCGGCTTTTTTGCCAACATAAAAGGCGATGACTGACTGTATTAACTAACTAATACTCTTGAGTTCATACTGCTGGCGTGATCACGTCCCGTCGCGCCCCGTCGCGCCACGCCGCCGTCGCGCCGCGCTTCCGATCTGTAAACACGCTCGGCGCGACGGGACGTGACACGTCGCGCCACGACGGTCAGTGTGACGTCGACCATTGTATTTAGTACATTACAACTGCTCAGCGTCGCGTCGCCGTCCCGTCCCGTCCCGTCACGCCACGCCCGCTGTGTTGTGGCTTGGCCTTAAGGCCGTCCGCTGCCTTAAGCGGGAGCGCGGGAATATAGATTGCTGGTTTTTGACGGACAGATGCTTGCGCAGTGCATGAGTAAGCTCTAATCTATGTCGCCCCGCGCGCGTGTCCCGCTCAAGGCAGCGGACGGCGCGGCCTAAAGAAGATTTTTTTCGTTCATGCGCATTTGGTCCACTTCGCATTTGGTCAACTTGCCGAAAAAACGTCCACTTGCGTAGTTTTACAGGCCTCATCGCTTCGTTCGGAAGACTCCGTCTTACTTTTTTTATTTGGTCTGAGGCCTTCACGTCTTAACTACTGAACCGATATCATGTGCATACACATTGTCAGGGGTACAGAAAAGGACATATGGTACCTTTTTTCCCCAATAAAAGTATTGTTATATTGTTGCCGAGACAGTCAACTGCCAAATTCTATTGTCTTCTGACAGAAACGTGATAAATCGTCGCGTTTCGATGGTCATGCTAGGCGGCAACATAAAAGTGATTTTATTTGAAACCCATCATTTTCGTAGGAGCTTCACGTAGACAATGCGGGGCTGGGAGTGGCTGGAGGCCGTTTGTTGGCCCGAGCGACGCCGCGCACGCTGCGCCCGCTGCGTGTGTTCACAGCCGGAAGGAACCAGCTTGAAAACAAAGTTACAATTGAATTTGCCAATGTATTCATTGTGAGTTGTAGCATGTAGCCACATTCCTGTACTAGATAAAAAAAATAAAGTTGTATTTCTAAAGCTTGATATTTCACATGCAGTAGTTTCCCAAGGTTTCTAAAGTAGTGGCTCCGTGAGCTGTAGACCTCGCGTTAAAAAGTAGCATGTAGCAGATTGTATGTTTTTTTTAAAATAAATAACAGAATAGATACTAGTTTTGCAACTTACAAGTATCTATACTGTGAAAATAATACGCACAGTCCTAGGTTCTGTAAAGCTGCGTACAGATAGCGCGTATCCTGTAGCTATACAGTTTGTTGGCGGGATGTGCGCTCTTTAACAATTTATCACACATACCTACCTCACAAAATATGCAAGTTACTTTTAGTACTAATTTAAATAAGGATTAATTTACAACATAAATAAAGTTATTTTGTTAATTCTTCTAAAAGATAATTTTTAAATCTAGTTTTAAAACATTTTTTTTTACTCAAAGCTGGAATCTGTCTTAATAGATTGTATTTATTAAATATTTTCGGTACCGTATACATTGATGTTCTTTCACCATAATAATTGCTAGAACGAGGTTGCACCAGAATACCATCATTTGCTCTCCTGGTGTTACGGGTGTACACTCTTTTGGTTTTAAAATCATCACAAAAATAGTTTTCTAGTGCAATGAGAAACTTTACTTTTTTGTCTACAGGTAAAATTTTACACATTTGAATAGTTCATAATCTTTCTTGTTATGCTATTGGGGTCCAATAGGGGACGGGGGTCCAGGGGAGTGTGAAACCACGGTAAAGAAATGTATCAGTATTCTAACTTAGTACAAACGGTCGAAATGCGAGCCACACCTATGCGCCTCGAGTTCGGTCTGCATTCGGTACAATTACAGTCGCGAATGCGCCGCAGTGAAGAACGGAAGATTTACGTACTATTGATTGAAATACAAGTAAATGAACTACACTATACAAGTAAATGCTCTTAGAATGCTGATCAGATCAATTGGGTGTGTATGGAGATCTGAATCTTCTCCATTCACTCCCTGGATGGCCATCATCAAATCACATACGTTATTGGAGAATGTGTGGGTAAGTGTAAGCTTAAGACATGTAACTTTAAACATATTTGCAGTTTATGTACCATCTTATATACAACATGAACAATTCAAAGACCTATTGGAGCGTATAGAGGACATTGTTCAAGTGTCTTCAGAACATACTCTAATAATTGGCGATTTCAATCTGCCTGAAATTGACTGGCCTTGTAAGCACCCTACAACTACATCGAATGCTAAGATATCTGCTTTACATGAGTTTATAACCAGATCGGACTTGACCCAATCTAACTTTATAGTCAATTCGCAAAATAAAATATTGGACTTGGTATTAAATTATTCACAGACCCCTTGTACGGTTACAGAATCTCAACCCTTAAGTCGAGTCGATGCATATCACCCACCACTAGAAATAATTTTAAACTATAGCAAACAGAATATATTAAAGCAAAACCCTGATAAAAAATATAGATTTTATAAAACTGACTTCACTGCTTGCAATGCCGAGCTTAATAAAATAGATTGGGATCAATATGCTGATTTGGATTGCGATAGCTTCTTACAGATATTTTATAATCATCTATGGGAAATAATTGATAAATATACACCAACATCCAATTCACATAATAACTGGCCTTCGTGGTTTTCCCGTGCACTAATTAAAATATTAAAAGAAAAAAATAAGTATCACAAAAAATTTAAACTTTATAATAATCCTCGTGACTTTGATACTTTCTCTGTACTCAGATCTAGAGCCAAAATTATATTTGAAAGATGTTATAAAACTTACTTAGAAAGAACCGAGGAAGGTATTAAAGTTGATATTAAGGCATTTTGGAGATACACAAAATCAAAAAACACTACAAATTCATTACCGAATCAAATGTTCTACGGCTCTGATTTTGCTAATGATGGTGTAGACATTGCTAATCTTTTTGCAAGGCATTTTTCATCTGTTTATAATAAACCCTCTACACACACTTACACACCTTATTTCCCGGAGTCATCTAGAAGTATCTCCTCTATTACTATAACTGAACGGGAGATAGCTGATGCTCTCGATTCTATAGATGTAAAAAAGGGTGCTGGACCAGATGGAGTACCACCAATATTTTTAAAACAATGTGGGATGGCACTGTCGCGACCTCTTTATTTAATTTATAACATAAGCCTAAGTACAGGTAGTTTTCCTGAGTTATGGAAAATTGCTAAAATTGTACCCATACATAAGTCTGGAAATAAAATGGATGTAAAAAATTTTCGCCCTATTAGTATACTCAGTTATTTTGCAAAAATATTTGAAAGTTTAATTTATAAGTACTTGTATTTTCATTTGAAATCCACTATTAGCACCAAACAGCACGGCTTTGTCAGTGGGCGTTCCACAACCACCAATCTATTGACTTATGTTCATGACATTAATATTGCTTTTAATAGGCATGTGCAGGTAGATTCACTTTATATTGACTTCGCTAAGGCATTTGACAAAGTAGACCATCGCATCCTTTGTTGTAAGGCATATCTGATTTTATAGCATTAACAAATTCCTTACAATTTAATTTTTTAAAAAACAAAAACAATCGCATTCTTGATTTGTTTATATCAAACCATGACTGTAATATCGTGCCCTGCGACGCGCTGCTGCCGCCGGATGTGCACCATCCTCCTTTCATAGCTAATTTAAAATTAAACTTAAGCATTGCTCACATGAGACAACGCCCGCTTACCAAATTTCGGTTTAATACCGCTAATTATGATTTAATTAATTGTGAATTGGATAAAATTAATTGGGCTGAGACTTTGAATGTGTTAGAACCGGATGATGCGGTAGATAGATTCTATGAAATTGTATATGACATAATAAGAACTCACATACCGACTGCCCGAGTTAAGTCTGATCAGTTCCCGTGTTGGTTTTCAAAAAGCTTAATACGTATGTTCAATAACAAAGAAAAGGCATGGATAAAGTGGAAATCGTACAACGACCCCTCGACATATGAGATTTTTTCTAATCATCGTAAAAAATTTAAAGCCGAATGTAACAGGTGTTATTTTAATTATATAAGATTAGTCGAGGATAGCATACCTGTCAACGTTAAGTATTTTTGGTCTTTTATATCTAAACGTAAAAACACGTCCGTTTTACCAGCCTCAATGTACTATAAGGATAAACATTCTAATGACCCTACACAAATAAGTAACCTCTTTTCATCATTTTTCCACTCAGTTTATGAACCATCTACTCTTGACGCGGGAAGCTGGCAACCTCCGTCCTCACTCGATGGCGAGTCTGTTCTTATGTCTGATATTCAAATAGACTTAAACGCAATAATTGACGAACTAAAGAATTTGGACACATCTAAGGGACCTGGGCCCGACGGGTTGCCGGTTATTTTTTTGAAATCAACAGCACACACTATTAGTAAACCTCTGCACATCTTATACAACAAATGTCTCAGTAAAGGTGTTTTTCCAGCTGTATGGAAGCACGCTCATATTACGCCAGTTTTTAAAAGCGGTGACAAGCACGATATTGAAAACTATCGCCCGATTTCTATTCTCTCCATTTTGTCAAGGCTTTTTGAGCGCTTAGTACATAACATTATTTATCCTATTCTACACAATATATTTATAGCCGAGCAGCACGGATTTGTTAAACGTAGGTCCACTACTACTAATCTTATGATATTTACTAACTTCTTATACCAAAACATGGACCGTCGTTTACAAACAGACACTGTTTATACTGACTTTCGGAAATGTTTCGACAAAGTTGATCATGAGCTACTGTTGAAAAAATTAGCTTTTAATGGAATAAGGGGCAATCTGCTTAGGTGGTTCACATCCTACGTTAGTAACAGATCTCAAACGGTAGTCATCAATGGTTTTAAATCAGATCTAATTGATATATCCTCTGGTGTCCCTCAAGGATCTATATTGGGTCCTTTATTATTCAATTTATTTATAAATGATATTAAATCTTGTTTTTTGAACACCCATTTTCTTATGTATGCAGATGACTTAAAAATTTTCAGAACATGTGTTAGTTCTGCTGATGCTGATTTACTCCAAAGTGATTTAAATAGACTCTCAAACTATTGCCTCATGAATAAACTTCAACTTAGTCTTTCTAAATGCGTTTCAATAACTTTTACTAAAAACATAAACATTATTAATAATAAATATAGCCTGTTAGGAGAGAATTTGAAATCGGTTCAGTCAGTACGTGATTTGGGAGTTCTGTTGGATTCGAAATTACATCTAGATCAGCATATAAACACTATTAGGGATAAGTCTCTTAGACTTTATGGCTTCGTTATGCGATCGTCCTATGATTTTAGACGCCCATCTACCCTTTTGTTTCTTTATAAAGCACTCATAAGATCCCAACTGGAGTACGCTGTACCAATTTGGAACCCTATATTTCAAAAGTACGTAGATGTTTTGGAGTATGTCCAGCGTAAATTCTTACGATATGTCAGTTTTAAACATAGTCGCACTCGTCAATCATACGCATGTCTACTGGAGGAATATAAGTTGCTCAGCTTAGAAAATAGGCGTACTCTTCTAGGCGCCATGACACTCTATAAAATATGTAATAATAAATTCGACTGTATTGATTTATGCAATGGCCTGTATTATGTGGTTCCGCGCGGTGCGCACATGAGAGCAGTGCGCGTGCCTCGACTGTTCTACTTGTCGACTTGCCGCACGCTCGCCGGCGCGCGTGCGCCTCTTCACCGGCTCGCTGACACCTTTAATAAAGTTTTCCCGAATTTGGACATATTTGCAGAATCGGAATCAAAATTTAAAAAAGTTGCCATTGAAACTTTAACTAATTTAGCTGATGATTTACCAGGCAATTGATTAAAGATTAATTGAATTAAAATTTCCTAACCTTATAAGTAGTTTTTTAATTTGAGATTTTGGTATTCACAATGTTACTTTGTATAAAAAAATATATATATGTATAATATATATTTTTCTCAAAAAGGATGTCGAGGGTAATTCCTCGCAATTGATTAAGAACGTTAAAAAGTTATTACCCAATTATTACCCGATCTTCCGAATATTGTATCCTGCCATAATAATCATATTTTCTTTTGATGTATCTTTTTCTTTCGTTTTATGTTTCAAGATAAATTCATCTTTTTGTTAGCTTTTGTCACATTAGTTAGTAAGTAATGAATGAGTATCACATAATTAACCCGTGGATGATGGTGTGGGCTTCGCAATAAGCTAATTTGTTTAATGAAATATTTAGATCTTAAATTACATTGTGAACGCTGTTTATCATCCCAAATAAATAAAATAAATAAAATAAAAAAATATCACCTTGGAATTCATGGTGTACTCTTACGATGGCTCATATCTTATTTGTCTAATCGCACTCAGTTAGTTGCTATACACGGCTACGATTCAGCTCCTTATGAGTCTACCTCTGGAATTCCACAAGGTTCAAATTTAGGGCCCCTTTTATTTGTTATGTTTGTTAACGACCTGTTAGAATCTATAACGTCGAGTTGTGTAGCATATGCAGATGATATTAAAATATATCGTGAAGTAGCTTGTATAAGTGATGCTATGCTTTTACAGCATGATATTGATAAGGTTCATGATTGGTGTATGAGTAATAACATGTCCTTGAACATCTCAAAGTGTGGTCTTATTACTTTTACAAAAAAGAAATTGCCAGTTCAATATCCCTACAAAATTAATAACATTCAACTAAATCGCTTAAATGTAGTCAAAGATCTCGGAGTGTGGTTGGACCCTAAATTAAGTTATACATACCACTATGATAGTATTATTGCAAAAGTAAATAAAACTCTCGGCTTCATTTCGAGAACTACAAAACCTTTTCGTAAACCGGATAGTATTTTGTTGTTGTACTTTACCCTCGTTAGAAGTGTTTTAGAGTATAACTCGATTGTGTGGTGTCCCCATTACCATTGCCACATTGATAGATTGGAGGCTGTTCAAAGACGTTTCCTACGTCATCTTAGCTCAAAACTGGGCCTCAGGCGTAAGTTACCTACGTATGAAGCCAGGCTACAGCGCTTTGGGATGAATTCGCTACAGTTCAGACGCTCGATTCAAGATCTATTAATTTTGTATAAGATCGTTAACAATCAGTGGGACGCCGTGGATTTGTTGAGCCATCTGTCATTTAAAACGAGCGGTAGTAAGCGAAAACCTAAATTATTCTCCGTGCCAGTCTGCAACAATAATGTAACCCATAATAACCCGTTGTTTCGAATCTGCAGAACTTATAACGAAAATGTTAACAACTTGGATATTTTCTCACAAGGCTTTTATTCTTTTAACACAGCAATAAAACGTTTATTTCATAACTGTGACTATTGATTAGGTATTTTGTATTGTTATTGTCATGCAGGAAATATTTTTGTCTCGTTTGTATTTCTTTCTTAATTTCTTTAGCTTAACATTTGTCACTTTAAAGAATAATCTTCTACGTAAACGTTGTGTACAACATTTATAGGAATTTAATTTAAATGTGAAACCTAATTATTAGATCTTTAAAAATGTATCAAATTGTATTCTGTGGTTGTACCTTTAAATAAATAAAATACAATAAAATAAATACATCCCGCTTAATCCTGGGCGGAGAACCAAAGCTTCAAAGTTACCTCGTTTGTATGAAAATAGACCTCTGTAGTACTTAGTTTTGCAGGCCAGTGTAGTTCTGTTAGGTACCAAAAAAAAGAAAGATAAATAAGGTTTATTTTTTATGGTTTCTTTTCTACAAGTGAATAAATCTAAAAAAGGCTAACATTTTCCCAGTCCGGCCGGAGTCCTGTCAAGGACCCAAAAAGCCTGACATGTCAGGACTAATCCTGACGTCTGGTAACCTTAACTGGGGCCTACAACGAAAAAATTATGATGTTCGTTGTTCTATTTATGGACTTTGTTCCTCGGGTGAAAATCAAAAAGAGCAACGAATATCGTTCGATTAGGGTGGTTCAGTTTTCTGAGTAAGCTCAGGTGGTCTATGGGGTTTTTTCTGCGACGGTGTCAGAGGGCACGTCGACCGCGGGGGGGTCGCAGTTGCCGGACGGGGGTTCACCGATGATCGCTGGAATTACCTGTCGACAATAAACATTTCATCATCATCAACATATCAGTTAAAATATGCCCAATATTTAGGCATAGGTTTACCCCAAGGATCTTCAACCCCTTATACTGTAGCAGAGAGCATTATAATAAACACATCTCCGTCTTGGTCAATATTAGTCAGAAGTCAAAGTCAATTCTTCTTAAGAATGTTTAGATAGGTAGATACCTATCAGAATAGAAAGGTACCTACTGCTATATTATTTATTCTGTGATGCTAACGTGCGGAATGCATTTTTTCGGCATCCAAAAATAAGGATTGCCATGGTGTAGATTTTTTACGCAAAACGGAATATGTTTGGCTTTCACATCACCTGATGTTAAGTGCCGATAAAGCATAAGGTGGAATCGCACTACACCCGGAATCCTTATCATTATCACTAAGGATCTGGCTATCTTACCTCTAACTGCCGGAACACAACAATTTTTAAATTGTTTTTATGGCATCAGACTTAGGTACCTAAATCAGATGGTGATAGCTAGCCAGGCGGACTTGAAAAAGCCCTACCACCAACCAAACCGAGTACAAATTGTACCCTCCCTAATCGAACCCGGGACCCCTGCGTCTTACATGGGTGGGCGAACCACTAGACCACAGAGGCGGTTGGTAGATTCAGCATTACCTGCACTGAGAAAAACGGGCTACTTAAAATTGGCAAATTTGTAATGCACCGGCAGCCAGATACGTATAATGTGCTTTTCACATGAAATAAATAAGAGCCATACTTATAATGAGCCGACACCATGTCCAGTAAGTATGCGGCATAATGCCCTGTAAAGACAATGTAAACGAGTTACTTGTAATGAGGCCGAATCCTTAATACGTAAGCCGCATCATGAAATTACTGTGCCCGCACTGTTAACGTTTACGTATGCGGTTTAATGATGCCGCATATGTATTAACGGAGCAGCATACGTAATTTACTTAACCCGCAACAGGAAATATATATGCGCTATACGTACGAAGTTATACAGCCGCATTATTTCAGTATCCAGGCTCTTTACAACAGTAACTGGTTGCCAAATCATTGTACTGACTCCGTCTCATTAAGTAATAGTCCGGGTTACGTACATAATGTACGAGCAGGGTCGGAGATATGCCGATACATTTTACGTACACGGGATAATTAATAATGTCTCCGCCTACATAAACATTTACGTATCCTGGCTCATTTTACGAACTCCGTTTACTTACTGGCAGTGTTCGGTACATAGAATCTTTATGACGTCAGCCGCATCATGAAATTACTGTGGCGCACTCTTTACAGTTACGTATGCGGCTTAATGATTCTGCACGGAGCAGCATACGTAATTTACTTTACCCGTAACATGAAATATGTATGCGCTATACGTACGAAGTTATACAGTCGCATTATTTCAGTATCCAGGCTCTTTATAACAGTAACTGGTTGCCAAATCATTGTACTGACTCTGTCTCATTAAGTAATGGTCCCGGTTACGTACATAATGTACAAGCAGGGTCGGAGATATGCCGATACATTTTACGTACACGGGATAATTAATAATGTCTCCGTCTACATCATCAGTTTTTACGTATCCTGGCTCATTTTACGAACTCCGTTTACTTACCGACTGTGTTTGGTACGTAGAATCTTTATGACGTCAGCCGCATCATTAAATTACTGTTGCGCACTCTTTACAGTTACGTATGCGGCTTAATGATTCTGCACGGAGCAGCATACGTAATTTACTTTACCCGTAACATGAAATATGTATGCGCTATACGTACGAATAGTTATACAGCTGCATTATTTCAGTATCCAGGCTCTTTATAACAGTAACTGGTTGCCAAATCATTGTACTGTCCCTGTCACATTAAGTAATGGTCCCGGTTACGTACATAATGTACGAGCAGGGTCGGAGGTATGCCGATACATTTTACGTACATGGGATAATTAATAATGTCTCCGTCTACATCATCAGTTTTTACGTATCCTGGCTCATTTTACGAACTCCGTTTACTTACCGACTGTGTTTGGTACGTAGAATCTTTATGACGTCAGCCGCATCATTAAATTACTGTGGCGCACTCTTTACAGTTACGTATGCGGCTTAATGATTCTGCACGGAGCAGCATACGTAATTTACTTTACCCGTAACATGAAATATGTATGCGCTATACGTACGAAGTTATACAGTCGCATTATTTCAGTATCCAGGCTCTTTATAACAGTAACTGGTTGCCAAATCATTGTACTGTCCCTGTCACATTAAGTAATGGTCCCGGTTACGTACATAATGTACGAGCAGGGTCGGAGGTATGCCGATACATTTTACGTACACGGGATAATTAATAATGTCTCCGTCTACATCATCAGTTTTTACGTATCCTGGCTCATTTTACGAACTCCGTTTACTTACCGACTGTGTTTGGTACGTAGAATCTTTATGACGTCAGCCGCATCATTAAATTACTGTTGCGCACTCTTTACAGTTACGTATGCGGCTTAATGATTCTGCACGGAGCAGCACACGTAATTTACTTTACCCGTAACATGAAATATGTATGCGCTATACGTACGAATAGTTATACAGCTGCATTATTTCAGTATCCAGGCTCTTTATAACAGTAACTGGTTGCCAAATCATTGTACTGTCCCTGTCACATTAAGTAATGGTCCCGGTTACGTACATAATGTACGAGCAGGGTCGGAGGTATGCCGATACATTTTACGTACACGGGATAATTAATAATGTCTCCGTCTACATCATCAGTTTTTACGTATCCTGGCTCATTTTACGAACTCCGTTTACTTACCGACTGTGTTTGGTACGTAGAATCTTTATGACGTCAGCCGCATCATTAAATTACTGTTGCGCACTCTTTACAATTACGTATGCGGCTTAATGATTCTGCACGGAGCAGCATACGTAATTTACTTAACCCGTAACATAAAATATGTATGCGCCATACGTACGAATAGTTATACAGCTGCATTATTTCAGTATCTAGGCTCTTTATAACAGTAACTGGTTGCCAAATCATTGTACTGTCCCTGTCACATTAAGTAATGGTCCCGGTTACGTACATAATGTACGAGCAGGGTCGGAGGTATGCCGATACATTTTACGTACACGGGATAATTAATAATGTCTCCGTCTACATCATCAGTTTTTACGTATCCTGGCTCATTTTACGAACTCCGTTTACTTACCGACTGTGTTTGGTACGTAGAATCTTTATGACGTCAGCCGCATCATTAAATTACTGTTGCGCACTCTTTACAGTTACGTATGCGGCTTAATGATTCTGCACGGAGCAGCATACGTAATTTACTTAATGGCCGGTATACATTTTGATTAGTAAAGTGCTTAGTGTTTAGTGTTTAGTGCACTGTTAAGTGTTTAGTGATTAGTAGGTGATGTCCCATACTGTTTAGCATACGCTGTTTAGTACAGGCTTTGTTGATATAAACTAAACACTTAACAGTCCTGTCCAGACGTGCTTAGTGCGTGTTTAGCTGCAAGTGAGGGGTGGAGGCGGGACGTGCGGGACGCGCGGGAGGAGCTACTCGCAGAAAAAATAGAACGCGCTTCTAAACACTGTACTTCGCTCGCACTAAACACTTAACACTAAACAGAGACTGTCCGAACGTGTTTTTTGCTAAACACTAAACACTAAACGAGCCACTCGCACTAAACACTAATCAAAATGTATACCGGCCATAAGGTGAAGTCGGCTCGGGGCTACCGAGATATTGAGGGGGCGAAGCAGCGGGCGGGCGGAGCAGGCGCGGGGGGCCGCGCGCATATTCGTAAACATGCGAGTGCTCGTATTTACGTAGATGAGCATCAAAGTATCGAGCGATGACCAATTTTGCCACAAACTGTCAAGTCACTGTGGCGTTTCGGTGAGGCTGCTCGCCTGTTACGCGAGAGATCTCGGTTCGAACCTCTGTCGGACCAAAAGTTTTTTGATGGTTTTTACGATATTCTAGAATGTTTACATTGCTTACACAATATTTACCTATATAAGGTTATTTATACACGCTGAAATTTTAATCATTTGGTTCCCGCCGTGTGGTGGTTCCACTCATGATTACAAGCAACTTTTACTATGGGGCCAACACTCCTGCTCGCAAAAAAAAATCAGCTGTTCCATACATTAAGGTCGAGTAGGTATTGCACTTTTGTATGGAACAGCTGATTTTTTTTTGCGAGCAGGAGAGTTGGCCCCATAGTAAAAGTTGCTTGTAATCATGAGTGGAACCACCCCACGGCGGGAACCAAATGGTTAAAATTTCACGCTGTATAGGTAGTCCATAATTTTTATTTTAGCTGTTGCACCTTTAAAATATAGTTTTATCTTTATCATTTGTGAAAAGAGTAAAATAACACTTTATAAACCTATAACTTTGCTTGTTTTTATGAAAAAGACAGTTAGTTTATAAAATCTATAATAAACTCTAAAAAACAATAAGCATTTACATCTTTTGTATTTTCTTTTATTATACTGACGCGACACGTTTGCTGTTTACAAAGCACTTCGGGGTCTTGTAAATAGCAGACGCATTAGTCTGACACGTCTGCTATTTACAAAGCAACTTCGGGTGGCTAACGCATCGGGTACCTATTTACGAATATGCGGCCCGCGCAGCGCGGCTGCTACTTCCGCGGCACTGTAGGCTGTTGTAGGCGAGATGTCGTAGGGTAAATGTGCCAATAATGATTCCCAAAAAGTAATTGCAAAAAAATGTTTTAGTTAATAATAAAAGGTTCTCGAATACTAATAATAATTCGCTAGTTTTATTACAAAGGTATTTACTGTAATAGTCTAATAAATATCACATTGACGTATGTACAATTAATAAACACTACACAGGGTTATTTGTAAAACACCAACAACCTTGCAGGAGTAGATTACTAACATCATAAACAACGACATTAATTTGTTCTACGACTTTTCCGAAAACAAACAAAAAAAACTACTTTCCATACAAAGCTCGATCAATAATTGCATGGAAAATTTCTCGAAAAGTACTCATCCCAGACTGATGGTGTTTATGATAAAATTAAAGGTCTTGGTGAGATCTTCATTTTAGATGACAGCTGTCAAATTCAAGTTTGATAAATTTGAATTTGACAGCTGTTAAATATGTAAAGTTAAGATCTCACCAAGACCTGAATTTTGTTTTTAAATTCTTTGGTCAGCCCCCTAGCACAGAGAAACACAATATAATATAGCGTTTTATCGAAAAATACAAGTACAATTCCAAGATAGCGGATAGCGGCCAACTTTTTTTGTTAGTGGGCTGATTTTGACGAAACTCGGTTTGGGGCACTATTTTGACAAGAAAACAGCAACGCAATGTTAGAAATAAAAAATCAAAGAAGGCGGCCATCTTTGTTGTTTGCGGGCTGATTTCTATGAAACTCGGTTTGGGGCACTACTTTGACATTATAACACCAACGCAATGTTAAAAATTAAAAAAATCCAAGATAGCGGCCAATTTTAACATTGAAAATGTTTTTTCGATAGTTTCAGTAAAGTACCCAATTTCAGCCAGAGTGAGACATCGCCCTGGTCCAGTGAGTTTTGGGTCTACGTGAATGTGATAAGCGTCAAAAGATGCGTCTTGGCAAGGGCTACAATATGGTGAAAAAAATTTTTTTTAAAGTCCAGAACTTTTTCGAAAATCGCATAAATGTAGAAAAATGACACACTTTTTCGGGGTCTTTTTTCACTAAATCTAAAATTTCTCAAAAACGAAAAGCTTTATTGAAAAAATGAAAAGAAACGTTTTGAAAATATTAAATGTCCCTCACTCTTACGGTCTGGGCTGTAGCTTATCCTTTATGTAGCGAAATGTCGGGATACTGCCTATTGTTATAGTGATTTTATATTTTGTATTTTTTATTTATTTCCACAGTTCTTTTTTGATAAAAAAAATTAAACTTTAATTAATTAAATAAAACTTGTAATACTTGTCAGTGTTATTAAACTCGACGTTCGTATGGCCTAAGGTGCGTCCAGATATGTTCTTTTGCCCGTACCGTACCTCCGTTCCGATCGGCGTCGCGATCAAAGAACGCTAGTCTGGACGCATGTTCGGAACGGTGCGGAGGTACGCCGTTCCGTTCGCCAAACAGGTACGCCCCGATCCACCTCGAATCTCTCGCTCTTTTGCCCGTACCCGTATCTCTCGCTCTTGAGCGTCGCGAACAAAGAACGCTAGTCTGGACGCATGTTCGGAACGGTGCGGAGGTACGCCGTCTCGATCGCCGACAGGTACGCTCCGATCCATCGCGAGTCGGTTTTTTCGCCCCGTTCAAAGGAAAAACGGAACGGAGGAACGGTACGGCGCTAGTCTGGACGTGATCGCGGCGACGCCGACGTTCGGAGGTTGTAGTACAGTAGCCCGTAGTACATTTAAATTACGAAAAAGGTTAGGTACCGTTTGCCGTTGTGATGTAGTTATTTATTATGAAATTATAGATACTTTAACCCAAGTTTTACAGATCCTAACTCGCCGTAACCTATATTTGTATATCTCCAAAAATGAGATTTTTTATTTTTCGAGGTTAATCACATGGTTTAGCTATTGTCGTGTTTTACAGCGCTGTGTTTGATTGCCACTGATAATAGTTAGACTGTGAAAAGTAGCCATACACAGATTTAAGACCAGATGAAATGGATGGACTTTATCTGGTCTTAAATCTGTGTATGGATACTTTTCATAGTCTTAATATTATCAGTGGCAATCAAACATAGCGCTGTAGAACACGACAATAGCTAAACCATGTGATTAACCTCGAAAAATAAAAAATAATCATTTTTGGAGATATACAAATATAGGTTGCGGCGGGTTGCGATCTGTTAAAGTATCTATAATTTTGTAATAAATAACTATATCACAACGGCAAACGGTAACCTTTTTCGTAATTTAAATTTACTACAGGCTGCTGTACTATTGGATCGGAACGTTGATACGGAACGGAGGTACGGTACGGCGCTAGTCTGGACGTGATCGCGGCGACGTTCGGCGGTTTGATCGGAACGGTGGTACGGAACGGAGGTACGGAACGGGCAAAAGTAGCGTCCAGACTTATTTGATCGGAACGCTGGTACGGAACGGAGGTACGGTACGATCAAAAGAACATATCTGGACGCACCTTTAGCGCCAAGATGATCTTTGTTGTGGAAGTTTTTATTTTCCTTTTGAATTGATTTACTGTTTAATTTTGACGCTATAATAGCACTGGTCGGATGGTCATAATGTTGTACATGATTCAATAAAATTAAATTACCGGATGCATTTTTTACTGCGTCCACTCGCACACATTTTAGAGCGATCGTGACGCGACCCTGGTACGACCATTTATCACAGAGCTACTCTTCCGAGGCAAATGCTACTGCACGATAGGTCCGACATATTTGGCTAACCATAACACGATAACTATTTGTCTCGCGGAATCAGTAAAGCCAATACACTGTAATTTGAATTAGGTAGGGTGTTTTGGCATGACAAAACATAAATAAAATTATATTGCATTGTTTTGTATGTATATGCTTATATCTCCTTATATATTATATAAAACTAAAAAAATAGGGATATAAAAGACACTTAAATTAATCGATTTAGGCCTATAAATCCAAAACACTGTATTTCAAGTTACAGTGTTTTGGATGAATTAATCGAAGTTCTTGACAATCTTTTTTCTACCTACTTATTCGTTTGCACGGCAGTGTGGTGTGACCCAATTTTTTTAAAAGTATGGTACAGGTTTGAAACTTGTTTCCAAGTATCGATATTATCATTAGGGCAGATTTTTACTATGCACCAAAAAATCTATCCTGGTTAAAAAAGTTACAACTAACTGCACTGAAGCCAAAAATATGAACGTTTTTTTTTGTTAGCAATTACTGTAGGAGCAAAAGAGATGACGCTATTATCTCCAGTACACATGGCGTACATCTCTAGGCGTGTCGTAGTGAGTTTTTGTGTGTAGGTAAACGGATAAACGAATCTTGAGCGAAAGTTGAACAGAAGAAGGGTTTTAGTTTGAGGCCCGAGGCCAAGCCGAGGGCCACAATAGGTACTTACGAGTAAATACAGAAAAGTAGATTCAAAATATTATATCGTGGGTTGCTGTTATTTCAATTTCGAGATTTGAAATGACTTGATCAGTCATGTCACATGTCTTTCTTAGTTACTCTGCGATTCCAAACTGAATGAGAGTATGACGATGATGCCTAGGTAAACATAGTTTGCAATTGCAATGAGGGTTGTTATCGCACATTCGAGTGATGATGAAGTCGGCGCGAGAGTCTCGCATGCTGCATTTGATTTTGATTAGTTTTTTATTAGGTTATTTTATGTAGAAATTCAGATTTCATTTGTTATACTTACATAGTACTTAGGTTACCTTTCAATAAAATATTAATGTTCTATAAGAATGGAATAAAAAAAAATATTTATTAAAAGTCATTAACTTCATTTTCAAAGTAACAGAAGGTCGTGAAAGGCAAGAGATGTGTGATTTTATTGTTTGTGGGCTAATTTCAATCTAACTCGGTTTGGACACTATTTTGACAAGAAAACAGCAACGCAATGTTAGAAATAAAAAAAAGTCAAAGATGGCGGCCATCTTCATTGTTTGCGGGCCAATTTCTATGAAACTCGGTTTGTGGCACTATTTTGACATTATAACAGCAACGCAATATTAAAAATATAAAAATCCAAGATAGCGGCCAACTTTTTTGTTTGTGGGCTAATTTCAATGTAACTTGGTTTGGGGCACTATTCTGACAAGATAACAGCAACGCAGTGTTAAAAATATAAAAATCCAAGATGGCCGCCAACTTTATTGTTTATTATTTATTATTTATTTTATTTAAACTTTATTGCAAACAGAGCAAATGGCGGACTTAAAGCCTTAAGGCATTCTCTTCCAGTCAACCGGTAAGGGTGTTTAGGAAAGAAATCGTGGCGGCAATATTAATATAAAATAAAAATATGTAGTAAAATACCAATACATACATAAATATTATGAATATATAATACAATATAATACATATATATACACACAATATATACATATAAGAATGTACAGCACAAATGTCAGATATGACAAGCTAAAGTGTAGAACTCATGTAATGTTCACGAACCAATCTCTTGAACACGAACTTGCTAGGGGCGCTTCGAACATTCACGGGTAAAGCGTTTGTGGTCCAATTTAGATGAAACTCAGTTTGGGGCACTATTTTGACAAGAAAACAGGTATACAATGTAAAAAATACAAAATCCAAGATAACGGCCAACTTCTTATTTGTTCTCCTTTTTTTCAACCGAGTAACATCGAAATCAACCTGAAAACAGAGTTGACTGCCCCTTTTGTGTTTTTTACCATTGCGTTGCTGTTTTCTTGTCAAAATAAATAATAAATATTTGACAACATCACATACATTGCTCCAATCCCAAAGTAAGTAGCTACAGCACTTGTGCTATGGAAATCAGAAACAACGGTGGTATGACACACACCCAGACCTGAGACAATATTGAAAAGTTCATTTTCTATATTGATCCAGCCGGGGATCGAACCCGGGACCTCAAGAGATGGTGACGCCTTGAAAACCGGCGTGCGAACCACTCAACCACGGAGGTCGTCGAATAAAAAATAGAACCCAAAACCGGGTTTCATCGAAATAGACCCACAAACAGCAAAATTGGCCGCCATCTTTAATTTTTTATAATTTTAACATTGCGTTGTCGTTTTCTTGTCAAAATAGTGCTCTAAACCGAGTTTCATCGACACTGGCCTACAAACAACGCAGCTGGCCACCAACTAGGATTTTTATATTTTTAACATTGCGTTGCTGTTTTCTTGTCAAAATAGTGACCCAGACTGAGTTTCATCGAAATTAGATAAAATTATAATTATCATCTATAATAATTGCAAGAAAAACAAGAAAATAATAATAATAAATGAAAGTTTGACGAGTGACGGAATTTTCTTTAATTCGGCCGCTTTTGCCCTAAATTCGAAAATTTTTATGCAATGTTGTTAAAAATATAAAAAATCCAAGATAGCGGCCAATTTTTTATTTGTTCTTCTTTTGTCAACCGAGTTACATCGAAATCAACCTAAAAACAAAGTTTGCTGCCTTTCAGAGAGAGTCTCAACCTTTTGTGTTTTTTACCATTGCGTTGCTGTTTTCTTGTCAAAATAGAACCCGAATCAAAAATTTATTTGCTAGACTGCGATACATAAGGGTCTTAAAATATTTCATATGGTCACATCACATTCACCAGGAGCTGGCATGCAAAATATAATAGTGATAAATATAATATGTCAACATTAATGTCATTCAAAATTACAAGTCAAACCGGGTTTCATCGAAATAGGCCAACAAATAGCAAAATTGGCCGCCATCTTTGATTTTTTTATAATTTTAACATTGCGTTGTCGTTTTCTTGTCAAAATAGTGCTCTAAACCGAGTTTCATCGACACTGGCCTACAAACAACACAGTTGGCCACCATCTAAGATTTTTATATTTTTAACATTGCATTGCTGTTTTCTTGTCAAAATAGTGACCCAGACTGAGTTTCATCGAAATTAGAGAAAATTATGATTATCATCTATAATAATTGCAAGAAAAACAATATAATAATAATAATAAAAAATGAAAGTTTGACGAGTGACGCAATTTTCTTTAATTCGGCCGCTTTTGCCCTAAATTCGAAAATTTATGTCCCTGAATTCGACATAGAATAAAGGAAAATGAAGTCAGAAACTTTTGATGATATTACATAAATTTTAGAGTGCAAAAATTTACGTCATTATTATTATCAACATGCTTACAAAAATAAGCTTAGCTACAATAAAATATACATTATTATTACGTGGCTGAAAATAGAAAACTTTTTACTTTTGCTTAGAAATAAGATTTCTATCGGTATTAATTACTAATGTTGTTTTAAAAAAAATCTTTACGTTTTGTAAAATCTATGTCTGGTACCACAACAGGAACAAATAAGTCAGTGTCAATTCCAAATCTAATCGTCAGTTATTTTGTTATTTTTCGAATAAAGGCAGCTGCTAAAATAAGGTCTAGCATTTGCTCATGATTACAATATATTTGACCAAGAAACAGGGTCGATATATTATGAAGAAAAAAGCCACGAGGTGAAAGCGAGCATTATTATTATTTCGCTGTAGTCCATCAAAAATGTTTGCTGACAATCACACAGGGTTCCATTCCATGCAATTATGCGCAAAAAACTTGCTTCCCTACTGCGGCGTCAACAGTGGCAATGGCATCCTGAAGGTGTTTGCATCCAGATTCCAGACCAACTGTCCCATTCAAAGGCAGAGGGCTGAAATAGCGACAGGGCTAAAAAGTAGGTACGGTATTGCTTACTAACATAGGTTTAAGAAAAAAAAAACTAATTTAATGTTGAATTCATTGTAGTAGCATCAGAGATTCAAAGTTGAAAACCCTTGGGGGGCTGGTATTTGGCGTATTCACCCTACCATATCATCGAAATCGACCAAAAAACAAAAAAGTTGGCCGCCATCTTGGATAATTTTATATTTTTAACATTGCGTTGTTATTGCCTTGTTAAAATAACACCATAAACTAAGTTTCATCTAAATCGGCCGAAAAACAAAAAAGTTGGCCGCCATCTTGAATTTTTATATTTTTTACGTAGCTTTTTTGCGTAGCTGTTTTATTGTCACAATTGTGTTAAAAACCGAGTTTCATCGAAATCGGCCTACAAACAAAAAAGTTGACTGCCATTATGGATTTTTCAATATTTTCAACATTGCGTTGCTATTTTCTCGTTAAATTAGTTCCAAAAACCGTGTTTTATGGTAATCGGCCCACAAACAAAAAAGTTGCCCGCCACCTTCGATTTTTTTTATCATTGCATGTTGTTTTCTTGCCAAAATAGTTCCAAAAACCGAGTTTCATTTTAATCGGCCCTTAGGCGACGGCTACACGTCGTGGTAAATATCGTGATCCAACGCCATAGAGCAAATTTTAACCATGGAAAGTAAAATATTGAATATTCCATACAAACTACTTTCAATGGTTAAAATTTACTCTATGGCGTTGGATCACGGTAAATACCACGCGTCTAGCCGGCGCCATAAACAAATTGGCCGCCATCTTGGATTATATGTTCTTAGCATAAACTTAATATAGCGAAAAATTTTCGAAGTCTATGGTTCTTAGTAGGTAAGGTAACTCGACGTATAGATATCCCGAAACATTTTAAGTAGTCGCATTAGTTAAAAGATACCCTGGAACCGGAAAAAAACAGCCGCTATGCGTATCGGAATAACCGCAAGCATTATACTGCAGCCCTATTACGTAAATAAGTAAGCGGCTTCATTATAATGAACCGCGCTATTTATAAATAGCTCGGTTACTTACGTCGTCGTACTGCGCATTTAACGTATTTGGGGTTGCCATCACATTAAATTATGTTGTTTGGTGGTCATTAGCTACTTTATAAGTTTATTTAGCGTATTTGTGTTTGCTCTGTTTTTACAACCAAGTGGGCAACCACTTAAGTTGACTAAAAATATAAGCGAAACTAAATAATTCTGTTTCTGGCTCCAGGGGGGGCTCGGGGGGCTTGAGGGGGCTCGAGGGGGGCTCTGGGGGGCTCGAGGGGGGCTCGGGGGGGGGGGGGGCTCGAGGGCGGCTTATTGAGTTTGGAACCGAACCTGCTTTACTCCTGTAGGTCCCGGGTTAGGTTAGAAATTTAAGGTGAGCGCGTAGCGCAGCGGAGCGTGAGCCTTAAATTTTGAGGTTATTTTTTTATAACAGACAACAGAAATAAACTTATTTTACACATTGCCGGTGGACTACCAGGCATTGTATACAATGCCTAGGCATTGTATACAATGCCGGAGAATACACATTGCCGGTAACACATACATTTTACTATGAAAACCGATGTTATCTGACGGCGTGTTAACGCGTGGCGTCAGACAAATGTGCCCACACCTTAAGTCTGATGTGCTGCTTGTTGTCCATTATAATAATATCATTTAAGTATTGTTTTGTAAGATTATATCCAAAAAAATATGCTATTGTGCTAAACGACAAAATAATATGCTAGACAGCAAGAAAATCTACCTTGAGCATATATTATGCTGTTACCTAAAGCAACCCAATAAAACTTTGTGTTAATTATAATCGATGATATTGAAAGAAAGCTGTAAGTTTATACAATAATCAAAATGAAAGAGGGAGTTGCTTCCTTTTACACCAACGTACCGCAGTATTGCCGTGGCGTTAGTATCAAATCAATGAAATAAAATATCTACAATACTAATTATTAGTAATAATATGTTAATGGTCATTCGAATTATTCGAATGATTGAGATAATCGAATGATCGTTCATAATCGCGCATCGGTAGCATCTGGCAACACCGGATCTCACTCTTGCTTGCCAAAAGGTCGCGTCGTTCGTCTTCGTCGTAGCAGCGATGAATTTTGAACAAGAGATTTGTGAAGCTGGTTTACAAGATTTACTCCCAATCCTTCAAGGTAAATGTCTCGGTTTTATTTAGTCATGATTTTTTGTTTTATTTAGACATTGAAATGTATGTATTTAGATTATAAATTTTTGTTAGATCTGTCGTACTCGCACTGAAATATGTATGTTGCGTCATACATAAATTAACTCTTCGTTTTCACCAAGAAACAGGTATTAGTTTTCTGAGATTATCTAAGCTAGTTTTATGCAAAACTTGTAGAATTCTCGTTTGTAAACCAAAGATTTAAATCGTCCGTCCGTAAACATAACAACGCATCACGCATGCGTGCGCCATCAGCGCCATTGCACGCACGCGCACTTGCTTTTTCCAAGACCTATTTGGATCATGTAAACGAGCAAACCAAGTGAACTTTGACGTCGCCGTATAGGTACAATACAAAAAGCTACTTTGTCCAAGTTTCTTGGTCCAAGTTTACTTGGATCGTGTCAGCGGGTATCCAAGTATACTTTGATCAAAGTTTTTTCACCCACAAACAACAGACATACGTATTTTACAAGTAGGTATTTGTTTGTTTTATTGAAAAAATCTGTATAATACTAATTACAAACAAGTTTAAAACCTTTTCTTGTTGAAAACTAGGAGACCGCCCCGACTGAACGCATGTAGGTAATTACAAGTAGGTAGGCACCTACATAACTAGTTTTGTACATATTTGTTTTATTATTTGTATTTTTCAGACAATCTTATAACAACACTGGAAACAGCCATTTTGTTAACCGACGTGGATTTGAGAGAATTGTTTCCCCAACTTGGCCCCAGAAGAAAACTAAACAATTTCCTATTAGAACATAAAAAAGTGACCGGTGTCAATGTACGTACCTACTTGTTTATTGTACATCTTGTATTTAGTTAATAAAAATGTTTTCTTTTTTTTCCCTTGGACCGATGCTGTATACTTTGTAATAAAGTTTTTTATTTATTTTTCTAGGACCTTGAAATTAACAACTCTACTGAAAACGCTGAACATGATGATAGGACACTGGACACTGATGATGATGATGATAATGCAAAAATATCTGCAAATTGTACTTCTACTGCAGCTAATAACACTGTGAGTTACTCATAATCATAACATTAGGTACTCAGTTTGATAACATAACGTACTTAAAAATTTGTCAAATTGTAGCCACCATTTAACATGTTTCTCTTCGAAAGATTTTTCTGTTCCAATAGATTTTCTCTTGATGGGCAAAAATTTTTCAGTCATTGTAGTTACAAGTTTACAAGATTGTAGAATTGTAATACAATTCTGACAAGCGGCCTCACCCTTTTTTGGTGCTCACTCAAATTTTTATTTTGTAGCTGAATTTGTTAGGTACTTTATGTTTGTGATATGGACCAAAAGCATTGTTTACACAAGGCCATCACTGGCTTGAATAATTGTTTAGACAAGGCCAATACCAAGCCATCGCTGTGACTGGCAGCCAGCGATGGCCTCGTGCAAACCTTACTTAAGATAAAATTGCCCGTCATTAAGATAGGACCGGGTACCTATGTATGTATGTTTGTAATAATTCTAAGATTAAATTTTTTTGTTTCAGGTATTGAAACTATTAAATGTAATGTTATTTTCTTTTAGTAGCTTGTATGAGTATTTAGAAGGCACAAGTCAAAGTTAGTGTGCTAGTAGAGTTTAGGTATATTGTTTAACCAGCAAAATGTAAGTACATCCGTATGTATAGTATTAATTTAGTACATTATTAAAACCAGTATTATTACAACCCGTATAGTTATGCAGGTCACACACCATCAATTCGATCCTCCATTTGGCATGATACTGCCGATTGGATCCAATCGAATTGACCGTGTGTCAGCGGTGGATCGGCTTCGGTTGGACAGATCGAATTGACGGAACAATCAAAATTCAATCCTTTTGGCTGGATCATGCCGATTGGATCATGCTGATTGGACCGTGTATGTCAGTGGGCGATCGATCGTATGATTTTCTTAACCGACTTCAAAATAGAAGGAGGTTCTAAATTAGATTGAATATATTTGTTTTATCATTGTTTGCGGGTATCTTCGACATTTGTAGACCGATTTTGATGTTTCTTTTTCTTTATTTTTTATTTTTAACCGATTTAAAAAGTAGGTTCTCAGTTTGACCAGTATATCCACGATTATCTCACGATTGGCTGAACTGATTTTAATGCGGTTTCTATAAAAGTATTTGTTGCATTAAGGAGGTTTTAGTATTTTAACCGACCTTAAGAAAGAAGGTTCTCAATTTGATTGTATTTTTTTTTTCTCGTTGTTCGTGCCTGTCTTAGATATTTAAAGACCGGTTTTGATGATTATTTTTTTCTTTCTAACCGACTTCAAAAAAGGAGGAGGTTATCAAGTCGACTTTGTATGTTTTTTACCCACGACGGACGGAACGGAACGGAGACGGTATATGCGTTTGGGGTTAGGCTGGCCCCAGACCTACCGGTTTCATTTCTTTGCTTTGCTGTTCTACCATGGACCGCCGGCCAAGAGGCTCATTTTCAATTTATCGCATATTTTGACCAGACCACATTGGCAAGATAGCCATTAGTTTGGTGTTATCAAATATCGTCATCTGGGTTGCAATGCGAAGTTTTAGTTTAAAAAAAAACTGCTGTTTCATACAAAAATTAATAACAAAATTATCAAAATGTATGAAACAGCTCATTTTTTTTCTCGATTTCAGATTTGGTCCCATAGTAAAAGTTGTTCAGTTTATGGTCCCTATCTACCATATTCAGCTTTATAAGGCTTTACCAAACATCTTGTATAAATAAGCGATCGATTTATTTTTAACGATTGGAGTCCATGTTCAGGGTGGCATATCTCCTAAAAGCTTCCTACTTCGCAATCCAGGCGATGTTTATTTGATAACACCAAGCTAATGGCTATCTTGCCAATTTGGTCTAGTCCCAAAATGCGATAGATTGAAAACTACCCTGGCTGGCCGGCGGTCTTTCAAGCAAGGTAGAACAGCAATGCAAAGAAATGAAACCGGTAGGTCTGGGGCCAGCCTTAGAGGCATTGGCGGATCCAGGGGGGGGGGGCATGGGGGCCATGGCCCCCCCCACGAGGTTGGTTACCTTTGCGGATTGCATTGAATTTTAGGCTGAATAATGGAGCTCTCGTGTTATCCTGCTGACTATCGCTCGAATTCGGAACAGTTATTATTACGTTAAAATTTATTTATTGAGATATTATTAAAATTATTATTTTCCGTTTACTTAATTAAAGGCTGTGTGCTTTGTAGGTTATCGGCAATGATTCTCAGATAGGTGTTTTGGTATTAAGCCGCTAGAGGGCGCTGCAGTTATCATTTTCCTATTTATCTTCAGAGCGATTTGACTGATTAAGATGCGGTTTTCTGTAATAGAAATAGGTTTGTAGTGTGTCGGCGATGGCTTTTAGTTTTATGGTGTTGAACCGCTAGGGGGCGCTGCAGTTATCATTTTCCCATTTATCTCCAGAGCGATTTGACCGATTTAGATGCGGTTTTCTGTAATAGGTTTGTAGTGTGTCGGCGATGGTTCTTGGTGTTATGGTGTATAGCCGCTAGAGGGTGGCAGTAATAATTTTCGATACGGTTTGACTGATTTAGATGCGAGTTTTAGGGTACTTTGATAATCCCTGGACCTACTGGGATAATTACGATGCGGTTTTTTACATTCAAAAGGTTTCATTTCAGAGCAGGTTCTTAGACATGTTTCATGGTGGTAGACCACCAGGGGGCGCTGCAGCAACCAGATAAGTCATGTTTGTCTATTACCATTTTCCTCGGAAACTACTGAGCCGATTACGATGCGGTTTTTTGCATTCAAAAGGTTTCATTTCAGAGCAGGTTCTTAGACATGTTATATTGTGGTAGATCACCAGGGGGCGCTGCAGTAGCCAGATAAGTCGCACTTTAAAAGTTCTCAAAAACTACGCAACTGATTTCGATGCGGTTTACTTCTGTAATGGGTTTGTAGGTTATCGGCAATGATTCTCAGATAGGTGTTTTGGTATTAAGCCGCTAGAGGGCGCTGCAGTTATCATTTTCCCATTTATCTCCAGAGCGATTTGACCGATTTAGATGCGGTTTTCTGTAACAGGTTTGTAGTGCGTCGGCGATGGTTCTTGGTGTTATGGTGTATCGCCGCTAGAGGGCGGCAGTAATCATTTTCCGTACGGTTTGACTGATTTAGATGCGATTTTTAGGG
>OV743430.1:61570999-61583981 GCA_928269145.1 Agriphila tristella | reverse complement strand
CCCGTTTTGGGCAAGATCTTCGAGAAGATGATAGTGGCTAGACTCAAATATCACCTCTTACCCAGGATGAGTCAGAACCAATATGGGTTCATGCCACAAAAAAGCACCGAAGACTCCCTCTATACCCTAATGCAGCACATCCGCACCAATTTAGACAACAAAAAGATTATTACACTTGTGTCCCTGGATATAGAGGGAGCCTTCGATAGCGCATGGTGGCCAGCGATCAAACTCAGACTGGCAGAAGAGAGTTGCCCGATCAACATCAGAAGGGTCATGGGAAGCTACCTGTCTGAGAGAACGGTTTCGGTCCGATACGGTGGAGAGGAGTTTAAAACAGGCACGGAGAAGGGATGTGTGCAGGGCTCCATCGCTGGTCCAATTCTTTGGAACCTGCTGCTGGACCCACTCCTAAAAAGCTTAGAGGAAAAGGGAAACTATTGTCAGGCCTTCGCCGACGATGTGGTGCTCGTCTTTGTCGGAGATACGGCGTCAGAGATTCAAGTACGAGCCAATGCCGCTCTCGAACATGTTCGGAGGTGGGGTGTCAAAAACAAGCTCAAATTTGCGCCACACAAAACAAACGCCATGTTGGTGACCAAGAAGCTCAAACATGACACCCCACACCTGAACATGGGCGGGATCGATATTGCTATGTCTCGGAGTATCAAACTTTTAGGCCTTACGATCGATAATAAACTAACATTTAACGAACACGTTGCGAACACATGCAGAAAAGCTATAGGAATCTACAAGCAGCTAAGTAGGGCGGCGAAGGTTAGTTGGGGCCTCCATCCTGAAATCATCCGCACAATTTACATAGCCGTAGTTGAGCCGATCGTAACTTACGCCGCGAGCGCCTGGGCTCCTGCCGCAAACAAATTAGGCGTTAAAAAGCATCTAAACGCGCTACAGCGGGGTTTTGCCCAAAAAATTTGTAAAGCGTATCGAACGGTCTCCCTGGATGCAGCGCTGATTTTATCTGGAATCCTCCCCCTGGACCTCCGAATCCGTGAGGCGGCCTCGTTATACGAGGCCAAGAGGGGAATGCCCCAATCAGCGCTGCCTGACAGGGAGGTCGAGCGACCAGCCCCGGCGCTTGAGACTCCACACCCAGCCGAGCAAACGCGTATAGAGTTCACCCCCCTGGTAGACCAGGAACAACTCAGTGCCAATAGTGAATTTGATATCAGGATCTTCACAGACGGCAGCAAGATTGACGGCCTAGTCGGTTCTGCTCTATCCATGTGGAATAGAGTGGCCGAAATCAGGGCCGTCAAGCTTGCATTGCCGTCATATTGCACAGTCTACCAGGCTGAGCTCCTTGCGATTTGCGAAGCGACGCGTCTGGTGAAAAGCCGTAAAGAAACTACATACGCGATTTACTCGGACTCAACTGCGGCTCTCCAGTCAGTTGCCAGTCTAGACTGCCTGCACCCTCTGGCCGTTGAATCTAGGGCGAATGTCAAGATTTTAAATTCACAAAATAAAAGTGTCAGTTTATTTTGGATTAAAGCCCATGCCGGACTTGCGGGCAACGAACGGGCGGATGAGTTAGCTAAGGACGCCGCGTTAAACCTTAAAACTAGGCCAAAATACGACCTTTGCCCGGTTTCATTCGTCAGGCGAAGCATCCGTATGCAAACGCTTGACGAATGGAACCAGAGATATAAAACCGGAGAAACGGCTGCTGTCACCAAGGCATTCTTTCCCGATGCAGTTAAGGCATATCGCTTGATCCGGAAGATTGAGCTGGACCAAGTACTAACTCAGGCACTGACAGGGCACGGTGGGTTCTCCGAATACTTGCATCGATTCAAGTGCAAGGATAACCCATCGTGCGCCTGTGATCCCAATATCCCGGAATCCCTTCTCCACCTGATTACTGATTGTCCTGTGTACTCAAAACAAAGATATGAAGTAGAAAATTTACTTGAAACTAAAGTATCTGTAAAGAATATTGAAGAAATTATGTCCAGTAAAGAAAGAAATAAATTCCTTGAATATTGTAAAATAATTGTTTTGAAAGTAAATAAGAAAAATAAAGATTAGAAAATATTGCTAGAGCGATATATGAAATATTGTCTTTTAGTAATTAAAATAAGTTGTAAACAATAAGTTATAATGTAAGATAATTTATAAGGAATTAAATAGTTACTGTAAACTAAATGTATAAAATAGAAAACCAGAGCAGATAAAATTATAAGATTAGAAATAGGACGAGAAGTTATAAAAATGTATCAAAATTAGTTACAAATTATAATAATACAAATAGATAATAAGATAAAATGTAGAAATTAAAGAAAGTATGTAAGTAGATATAAGAAAATTGTAAATGTCTTAAAATAAAAATATGGTGTTGTACGTGTTCCCTCAGAACCCCACATAATAAAGTATTAATAAAAGTAATAAAGTAGAGTATACTAGAGTAGACTATATTAGGCAGTAATCCCAACTGCGGTAGAAAGAAAGATGATGAATGAATGTGTCGTATGAAGTATGAAAGTACGAGAGGTATAAAAGCGAGAACTGGAATGAAAGAGAAGCTTATAAAACCTGTAAAAAATGGCTCTAACCTTTTCGTTAGAGGTAGTAGAATAAAAAAAAAAAAAAAAAAAAAAAAAAAAAAAAAAAAAAAAAAAAAAAAAACCTAACCTAACCTAACCTAACCTAACCTAACCTAACCTAACCTAACCTAACCTAACCTAACCTAACCTAACCTAACCTAACCTAACCTAACCTAACCTAACCTAACCTAACCTAACCTAACCTAACCTAACCTAACCTAACCTAACCTAACCTAACCTAACCTAACCTAACCTAACCTAACCTAACCTAACCTAACCTAACCTAACCTAACCTAACCTAACCTAACCTAACCTAACCTAACCTAACCTAACCTAACCTAACCTAACCTAACCTAACCTAACCTAACCTAACCTAACCTAACCTAACCTAACCTAACCTAACCTAACCTAACCTAACCTAACCTAACCTAACCTAACCTAACCTAACCTAACCTAACCTAACCTAACCTAACCTAACCTAACCTAACCTAACCTAACCTAACCTAACCTAACCTAACCTAACCTAACCTAACACCGAACATCTAAGTCCACGACACCTTCGGCACCAGCTCCGGACCAGGATCGAGAGAACTCCTGAACCAGGAACGGCTGAGAGTTGGGCCCTTCACCAAAGGTAGTAGAAGACCAGGCCCCCCTTAGGGACCCTGAGGAGGCTCCTAAACCCCCCTCCCCGCGAAACCCCCCTCCCCCCTCCCCCCCTCCCCCCCGCCTCCCCGCGAAACCCCCCCCTCCCCCCTCCCCCCCCCCCTCCCCGCGAAACCCCCCTCCCCCCTCCCCCCTTCCCCCCCCCCCTCCCCCCCGCCTCCCCGCGAAACCCCCCCCTCCCCCCCCTCCGATTTTTGTTACCTCACCCCCCCGGAGCCTAACTCCGTCAATATTGGTCGCAGAAACCCGAGATTGGGCTCAAACGAATCGGCATCAAAAAACCAGTCGATTGGCTCCGAGGGATTCCCTAATTTCTCTCTACGAAGAAAGGAATCAACAAAAAACGATCATCACACAACAACAAATTGTACTATATTAGAAATCACAGTTTTAGAGGTAAGACAACTAACAATACATTACATAATAATTAGTATAAGGAAAAATAGTAATTAAATTAATAATATTTAACTTATCGGCGAGACACATCCAAAATGTCTTCAAATACACCCACTAAACCATCTTTTAACATCGAACAAGGGCACTCGGAGACGTGCGAGACAGGGAGAACTACGGTCCCGATCCCTTCCCCATCAACATCCCAACAGCGAATATCCACACATGAAGGAGCAGGGCCCAGTAGAAGGATATCGTACACCCCAGTTCCAGTCACCAAACATCGGGTGGCGTCACGTCCTAAACGCAACAGTGGGCAGCAGAAAGGTCCCAGTGACCTTTGCCGAAACGTAGCCCACAGCAAAGGAATAATTAAACGACTTAACTCTGGAGGTCTAAGAAGGGCGGTGTCCATCAGGAACGCACAGTCCGTAGCTCGTAAAATTACAGCGGACGAGATGCGAGACCTGACAGCGGACGCGTCCCTCTGCGATCCCACCACTCCCCAAAGAAAAGAAACGACACACAAACAAGACATAGACACAAACACAAAACAAGAGCAAACATTACACTCACAATCACAACCAAATACATCAAACCACAGCGACCCACCTACACCCCCAGGTACCAGCTCACAGCCACACCACATCAGTGCCCACACAACTGCCCGCACGGACTATTATGGAATAGTCCTGTCTAATACGCCAGACCAACAGGCAACGGACGCGGAAGTTGACATAGCGCAAAAACACGAATCCCAACCAACAACATGGGACTCAATACCAAACACAAGCGACCAGGAGGCACTGACAGATGACGAGTGGACCGACATCGAGAGCGTGGCAAGCGGTAGGGACAGTATACTCCCACCACTAGGAGCGCGAACAGGTGTCTGCAAAGATCTCGCAACCGAAAGGGCACGGGACTTCCTTATGACAGGAAAGGGTGCTATAGAATCCGCCAAGAACCTGAGGCGGGACCTAAGGGAGACCACAGTAGAACAACTTTCCAATCTGTACGAGCTGGTGTTATCCCTCGCTGACTCAAGAAACAGGCATCGCCTCAACCTTGAGGTAGAAAGAACTAGGGCCGCGAGGGAAATGGTCAAGGTACAAAGAGCCCATATAAAAACGCTCGAAGACGAAAGAAAATACTTCGAGCAGAGGCTCCAGGAGACGAAGGAGGCGTGGACCGGAACACATAAGGCGGTCACAGGTGTACAAAGTTGGCTGAACTTCGAAATGGACGGCCTCATGAAAACAATGAAGGCTATCCAGTTCGAAGTTAAGGAGGCAACACCACCGGCCCATCCAACAATGCATGCTGATACCAACCAAGCCTGCCGGACGCCCCCTTCACAACTCCCACCACCACAACAACACCTTTACCAAGACCTCCAACCAGCTCTGGAGGAAATAAAATCGAAACTTGGCGACCTCGCTAATGAAGTCCATTATCTTAAAATGGATGCCCGGAAAACATCACCCAAGGGGCATCCATCGCCAAAAACCCCTCCACCGCACACTTCCCAGACTGACTCCGGAATGGCCGCATGCTTGCATACCATCAATGCAGAGCTAAGCGCGCTGAGCAATGAGCTCAGAGAAGTTTCTGGCCTGCTCCGCAGCGCCAAAGCGGCAACAAAGGAAGAAGTCCAGGAGGTAATAAGGGAAGAAACATCGGTGTTAAAAGCGAGGACAAAAGACATCCTCAAAGAACTAGAGGAAGTAAAGGATGTCGCCTACACGAGTGGTCCGACACCAACGGGACCAATGGGAATAGGAGCGGAAATGGCAATCTCCGAAACGGCGACACATCTGGAGGAGATGATAAATCCCCTTAGAGCAGATGTGGCAGAGGTGGCCAACCAATCCAAGGCACTCAACAGTACACTCGTGTGGATAAACTCCGCCTTAAAACAAAATAAACATGCACTCGCGCCCCCTACCACCAAACCAACTGGCAACACATATGCGGCCGTAGCGGCTCGTCCTATACCCCCCAAGAAGCCAAACCATACTATTATTGTGACGTCGACCGACCCCACTAACACTGGTGAGAAGGTCATCGAAACAATAAGATCAACGTTGGACTTCAAGGGAGCGGACATACAAGTGGACAGAGTCCGAAAGGCAAAGAATCGGAAGGTGGTGCTTAGCTTTGGAAATGAGGAGAGTGCTAAACGGGTCAAAGACCAATTAATAAAATCACAAACACTCAAAGTAGAGAGTGGGAAGACCAACAACCCACTGATAAGGATCAACAACGTCATGGCCTACCACAGTGACAAGGAGCTCCTGGATAACCTGCAGGCCCAAAACAAGAAATTGTTTGAGGGTATAGCAGAGGAAAATAAAATACTAATAGTGCGCTACCGCAAAAGGGCACGTAACAACCTACAGTGTCATCCGGTGCTGGAAGTGTCACCCTTACTCTGGAAGCGCCTCACGGAAGTAGGGGAGGTCCACATAGGTCTGGGTAAATCGACCGTAGAGGACCAATCACCCCTAGTCCAATGCGCGAAATGTCTTGGCTTTGGACACACTAAGGCTCTCTGTAAGGAGAAGGAACAAAGCTGCAACTACTGCGGCGAACCTCACTCCTGGCAAGATTGCCCAGCCAGAAAAGACGAGTTACCACCGAAATGCAAAAACTGCAGTAAGGGTAGGGGAGACACTTCTGACACTACGCCCCACATAGCATTCAGTGACATATGTCCTGAACGTCGAGTCTGGGACAACATAGCGCGGTCCAGGATCGCATACTGCTAAAGTTGTAACAGGGAACGTCACTCTAAATAGTAACGGACGCACCAGGCTGCACTTTATCCAAGCCAATCTGCAAAGATCTAAACAAGCAACGGCTGAGCTGCTGAAAGCGGCTGAGGACTTTGGGACAGCGGTGGCTATTGTTCAAGAACCCTACGTGGGAGCCTCTGGCTTAGTCAAACAAGTCCCCGGCACTAGAATCATCCAGTGCACCCTCAACCGCCTGAAACCCGTTAAGGCTGCTGTAATCGTTTTCGGAGACAGGCTGAGAATTACCCATGATCCGCAGCTTGTCACTGAGACCGAGGCAGCAGTACTAGTGGAAGCCGGCCCGCTTAAACTAGGAATTGTGTCCGTGTACTACGAGGGAACTGACCAAATATCACCCTATATAGAGCGAACGAAAGCAGTGTGCGAAAAGCTCTCTACCCACACGGCCAATATCCTTGTCGGTGGAGACATAAACGCTTGGAGCCACTGGTGGGGCAGCCCGTCCGAAAACCAGCGAGGCCAAGAGTACTCATCCTTCCTGAATGAAATGGATTACCACATCCTAAACACCGGCAACACACCGACCTTCGAGGTGTACCGAGGAGGCAAGCTTAACAGCAGCTTCGTCGATGTCACAGCTAGCTCGACACCCTTGCTAGGGAAAATAAACAACTGGTATGTAGACAGAAATCTCACCACAGCAGACCACAACGCCATCACATTCACCTTGGAAATAGGAGGAACACTACAACCCATTCCTCGCACCTCTACCAAGAGATACAACTGTAAAAAGGCAAATTGGTGCGATTTCGACACGGTACTACACGAATCACTAGCAAGGAGGAGCTTAACAGCTGAGACAATAAGGTCGGCAAAGAGCCACAAGGAACTGGAATCCAACATACAAGCCTACATCG
Source organism: Agriphila tristella (assembly GCA_928269145.1). NCBI lineage: Eukaryota > Metazoa > Arthropoda > Insecta > Lepidoptera > Crambidae > Agriphila > Agriphila tristella. The sequence continues at coordinate 61,576,679 of OV743430.1, read as the reverse complement.
ACTCCATCGAGGAAGCGTGCGAACATGCGATCCCCAAAATAGGCAACAGGAAGGGGAGCTCAACCCCTCCGTGGTGGACCCAGGAACTCAACACCCTTCAAATGGACGTGCTTCGTAAGAAGCGCCGGATCAAAAATGCTGCCCCTATCCGGAAAGAAGTCGTACTACGGGAATACTTAGAGGCCAAAGAGGAATATCTTAAGAAATCCTCAGAGGCGCAAACAGAGAGTTGGAAAAACTTCTGCACTACACAGGAAAGGGAGAGTATGTGGGATGGAATTTACAGAGTCATCAGGAACACAGCCGGGAGACAAGAGGACGTGCTCCTGCGTGACTCAGACGGCAAAACACTCAGCCAGGGAGAATCGGCAGACCTACTAGCTGAAACATTCTACCCTGAGGACTCTGTAACGACAGACAAACCGTACCACACACAACTCAGACAACTTGTGGAGAGCAGAACAGAAGACCAAGTGAGGGAAACATCGGCGGATGACCCACCTTTCACCGAGGCGGAAGTCGAGGCTGTGCTTAAAGCACAAAACCCGAAGAAAGCCCCAGGGTCAGATGGGTTTACCGCCGACATCTGCGCCAGAGCCATCTGTAGGGAGAAAGAAATATTCATGGCAATTGCGAACCAATGCCTAGCCATGTCATATTTCCCAACCCAATGGAAAACGGCCCACGTAGTCATACTCCGAAAACCAGGGAAGGACGACTACACCCACCCGAAATCTTACAGACCGATAGGCCTTTTATCGATCTTGGGCAAGATTCTCGAAAAACTTCTGGTGGGCAGGCTGCAGTGGCACCTTCTACCAACTCTCAACCCCAAACAGTACGGCTTCATGCCACAGCGCGGGACAGAGGACGCCCTCTATGACCTGACGAGACACATCCGAAAAGAGCTTGAAGCTCAAAAATCGGTCATTATAATCTCACTGGATATAGAGGGCGCCTTCGACAACGCATGGTGGCCGGCTCTAAAGCGTCAACTTCTGACCAGGAAGTGCCCACAAAACCTCTATAAGCTGGTGGACTCATACCTCACGGGAAGGAAAATAACGGTAAACTATGCAGGGGCTACAAGCGAGAGGGCCACCACCAAAGGATGTGTCCAAGGCTCAATCGGTGGACCGACTTTCTGGAACCTCATATTGGATCCCCTGTTACAAATACTGTCAAGTGAGGACGTCTACTACCAGGCTTTCGCTGACGATGGAGTCCTAGTCTTCTCCGGGAAGTCCATAGTCGAAATGGAAGAAAACGCCAACAATGTGCTTAGCAAGGTCACAGAATGGGGGGAACAAAACAAGTTGAATTTCGCAGCCCATAAAACCAACGCGATGCTTATTACGAAAAAACTCAAATTCGACCCCCCTCTAATACAAATGTCTGGGACAACACTGGCCATTGTAGACGAAATTAGGCCATTGTAGACGAAATTAAACTCCTAGGACTTATTATAGACAAGAACCTTAACTTTAACTCACACGTGAAGGCAGTATGCAAAAAAGCCTCCAACATATACAAACAGCTAGCGTGTGCAGCTAAGGTTACTTGGGGACTAAACGGGGAAATTATAAGGACCATCTACGTTGCGGTGATTGAACCCATTATCACCTATGGCTCATGCGCCTGGTCAGAAGCTACAAAATTACAAACCAACTTAAAACCACTGGAAGCGATCCAAAGAAGCTTTGCCCAAAAGATCTGCAAAGCCTACAGGACGGCATCACTTACGTCGGTGCTGGCTCTGTCAGGGATACTCCCACTGGACCTACGTATCCAGGAAAACGCAGCAATGTACGAGGCCAAAAAAGGTATCTCTACCACCTTCCTACCACCAGGGAAACAACTCGAGCAAAAGGTGAAGTTTGCAGATTTCCCTCACCCAGCAACTCAAATAACAACTGAGTACGAGCTCCTGGAGAACATGGACAGCGATACACAAACAACCCTCCAAATTATAGGACCACAAGTCTATACCGATGGCAGTAAAATGGAGGGAAAAGTCGGAGCAGCCCTAACATGGTGGGAGGATGGAAAAGAAACCTCGAACGAGGAGTTCAGCCTTGACCAAACCTGTACAGTCTTCCAATCAGAGTTATATGCACTTCACAGAGCGGTCAGGAAGGCAAGGGAAAGTGGTAAAACTGTGGTTAACATCTTAAGCGACTCAAGATCTTCGCTCGAACTCCTTAATAACCACAAACTACTGCATCCCTTAGCCAAAACCATAAAGGAGGATATAGCTCAGATTGAAAAAGAGGGCAGACGGGTGCGGCTGTTCTGGTTGAGAGCTCACGTAGGGACACCAGGAAATGAGAGAGCAGACGAGCTGGCAAAAACAGCAGCCTCAAAAATAACACCACACCCCGACTACGCAGAGGTTCCACTCTCCTACATCAGGAAGACAATCCGTAGTGAAACTGTTCAGAAATGGCAGGATCGCTATGACAGCTCTGAAACTGGGTCGGTCACTAAAGTGTTTCTCCCGGATGTGGACAAGGCATATCGGATAACGAGAGAGGCAAAACCGAACCACTTTCAGATCCAAATCTTGACAGGCCATGGCGGTTTCGGGGAGTACCTTCACAGGTTTAACCTCAGGTCCAGCCCAGGCTGCGAGTGTGACGACTCCAAAAGCGAATCGGTATGGCACTTACTGCTCGAATGTCCCCGCTTCCAAAACAAACGCCACAACCTCACACAATCACTGGACACACCACTTACGCTAACCACTCTACACACAGTATTGGAATGCAAGAAATCCAGACACCAACTACTGGACTTCATGGAATATGTTGCCGAAATAGCTTCACGCCGCAACAGCACCTTGAGCAATTCAACACCAACAACACCTCAAACTAACACACAAAATACCGCAACAACACAACAGACAAACACAAACCTTACCCAAAAACCAAATAAACCTTTGCTCTTGAAAAAGGAGGACAAGGAACTGGACATCCTAACTCTGGCCCATCCGGGTCGACCTGGAATAAGGCTGAGGGGGGTAGCGCTATTCATGGACAACAACACAGAGTGTCTTGGAATAGCCTACTGCTGCGCCCTGGCAAAAAATAGGGTTACCATCTCTCCTGGTCTCGGCGCTCTTATAAACGGTAGCACACGCAAGATCACCATGCGGCGCAAAGTGTTCGACCAACTGCCAACGGTAAAAGTAGAAAATAACACGTGCAGACTAGTGCGAAAAGACAATAAAGTCATCGCACTGTTCTGCGCGGGTTATGACATCACCGAGTTCGAGCAAATGTGCGCGGTGCTAACGAGTATAGGAAACCGAGCCTCACCTGAAACCTCTCCCCGAAAGATCAGCGTGGACGCCATGACCGTGGAATACATCTCAGGGGAAACAAAGGACTACAAGGGAGTCCTCCTGGCCTCGAAATATCACGAACTTGTGGTGTACGAGGACAGGGGCCAAAGCCTAAGTTACCTTTTGACCAAACCCCCCGACCATGACGTATCACGAGCCCCCACAGATCACTGGGACCATCCCGTCGTAAACCCGAATGTTAGTGGGTCAGAACGTCTCCAACAAAGGGTACAGGCGGAAACAAAAGAGGCTCAGAGCTCTAAAAACACCGGCAAACGTAACAACTTCTCGTCGATGTTATTAACCCTGGGCAAAGCCTTCCAGGCGATTCCGAATAAAATATCATCCAAGCTCCAAAATCTCAAAAGAACAATGTCAGCGGAGATGGCGGTGGAAGACTTCCTAAAACACACCCCGCGTCAAAAATCGGAACCCCCTATTTCCCCCCGTACACGAGCAGACAAGGGACAGGTAGAGACTCCTAAGTTCATCCAGGCTCACGGACCACAAGATCACATGATAAACGCATTCATAGAATTTGTAGCAATAACCAAGGCAAACCGCAAAGTTAATACGGACACCTGTGAAAAAATTATCCAGGCGCACCGTCGGAAAACAATTGGGTTGCTACAGGTTCTGTTAAGCGAAGCTGAGGCTGCGGTCTACGACAACGCCAATGCCAAAGTCCTAGCGGGCAGCATGTCGGGGTCGTACATGGCAGCTTACAGCGGCACGTGTGGTTTTGTGGTTAGTGAAAAAGATAGAACTAGAAGTGAAGGAGCTCCCATCTTTATAACACCACCCGAAGATCCGATCGTGGTTGTGGCCAAGTGTACCAGGGTGATGCTGGACGACAGGATACTCGAGATGGCGGAATCCATAGCGGGTGACCTGTTCCAAGGCGGACGCCCGGATCACTGGGCAAAACCAACGATCTCCTGGATCAACGGAGTCCCTGGGTGCGGAAAAACGACTTGGGTAATATCCCAAATTGACGTGGAAAAGGATTTGGTAGTCACCACCACTACAGGGGCAGCAAAAGACCTAAGGGAAAAGCTGGAGCCTAAATTTGGCATCAGAGCCAAAAACCGAGTGCGCACTATGGCATCCTTACTGGTCAATGGTATGCATGAAGGAGAATCGTGTACACGCCTTATGGTGGACGAAGCCTTAATGAACCATTTCGGATCCATAGTGCTGGCAATTCAAGTAGCCCGAGCCAGTGAAGCCCTTCTCATAGGGGACAATAACCAACTCCCCTACATTGACAGAAACAACCTGTTCCCGCTGACATTCAACAGACCAAACCCCGCCATCAACATAACACAACAACTCCTTTGTACGCACAGGAACCCAATGGACGTAGCATATGCCCTCAACGAGATCTACAGTGGCATATACTCGGCCAAGACTCTCATCAAATCCCTAGCGCTAAAAAGGTATACGGGCTCGGAGATTCCAAAGTCGAACGGCACCCTTTATCTCGTTCACACCCAAGCTGAGAAAGCACTGCTCATCAGCCAAGGCTATGGAAGTGAACCAGAATCCCAAACCCTAACCATCCACGAAGCGCAGGGATTAACTTATGAGACAGTGGTAATTGTGCGTACAACCACCAAGCCATCCAACCTCCTCCAAAGCGTCCCGCATGCCGTCGTCGCAATCTCTAGACACACAAAGAGCTGCATTTATTTCACCGACAGCATTAACGACGACGCAACCGCTCGTCTGATACTGCGTGCGGAGAATGCGACGACGACAAAAATCATCGACTACAATCTCAAAATGGCCATTAGGCACGGCGACATCCCGATCCGGGAACAAATTCTCCAGGTCTCGCGCAGACTGGGGCCAGCCCCGACGCGCTTGCCAGAGAGCAAAATAACAAAATGAAGACATCGTCGATGCGACTCGCCGCTAACGTTGGGAAGTCTAAATTGTAAGAATAACATAATTTAACAAAACTCTTTAACATAACTTATATTTTTATAAAACTAAGGCCTAGTATAAAAACATGTAATAGACAATAAGTGACAATAAAAATAAAAAAAAAAAAAAAAAAAAAAAAAAAAAAAAATAAAAAAAAAAAAACAACAACAAAAAAAAAAAAAAAAAAAAAAAAAAAAAAAAATAAAAAAAAAAAAAAAAAAAAAAATAAAAAAAAAAACTTTAATATAGCAACTAACACTAGCATAAGGAACCCTCTAAAACTGTGAAAACTACTCTTTATATTATATTCAATCACTCAAATATTCAAAATTATAATCTGTTTATAGTAATTAAGACGCGGAGCGCACTGTTTCAGTGTAAATATGTAATTTTAAGTATTTAACAACA